>JAUTDX010003282.1:0-34902 GCA_030844895.1 Ambrosia x helenae | reverse complement strand
AAGTTATATTTTTTGTCAGGTCTTCTTTGCATTAAATGTAACCAATTTTGGTCCAATTTCTATTTTGGGGTAATAACTTCAGAGTAAAGAACGGAAGATAATAATTCCTTCTCTCCATTTTTAGTAACTCATAGAATAAACGTACGAAACTAAGAAATTTGATGTAGATGTGCAAACCACCAAATAGAAAACGTTTAACTTAATCACCTAACAGTAAAAGAAATTTTGATTTTTTATTTTGGGCATAAGTCGGTTTCCCATAAGAGAACTTCAACCAAAAATGGTTACCATTTTGTGCACTAAACCTCCTTTTTGTAACCACAAATCATTTTTTTAATGCATCAATTTTTAATTAAAAATGTAAACACTCCTTTTTTTAAACAACAAATTATCATTTAGATGCATTAATTTTTAATTAAAAATGTTTAAATAAATGGAAAAAAAGTGTCTGCGGTTAAACCCAACCATACTAAAAAGTTGCCTATTACGAGCGTCCGGGTCCCACCCGTTTTACAAACTCTTGTCTGCTACCCATACTAAAAAGTTACCTATTACAAGCGTCCTGGTTCCACCCGTTATACAAACTCTTGTCTGGCTGAATTGGATATACTATAAACTGTAACCTGAAAGTCATCTTGTTTGTGATCTACCAGGTTCATGGATCTAAGACGGGTCCAGCTGTGGTGACCAAGAAACCATCTTGTCAGCAAGCGAAAATGAATCAGATGACAAGATTTCAAGCACCCGAAAAAAACTAACGTCTTGTTAAATAGGCATGTTTGTTTTCAAGTCCACTATTTGCTGCACGCAGATATAATCTATAACTTATCTAAGAGAGTCCAGTATGGACTCCTTAGCTTCTTAAATCGTAGGCACAGTGTGTATCTTCTTTTTTTTATCTGTCTAAATCTACTGTATGTAGTTCTCATGGAGGCCCAGTTTTGACCCAGAGTTCATAAACTATATGTTAATACGGTGTCGTCGTTCTTCCTCCAACTGGAACCGCACTTTATATATGTTCCAGTTTTCTGCTTAATGTAAATTGTGTTTCTTCATATATCATCGTGCAGTAAGTTGAATGGAACGCGTACAGAACTAAAAGAGGAAAGATAAGTGGTTTCAAGCTTTCTTTTTTAGTGTTAACTAGTAAAAACCCGGGCTTAGCAGTGGGATTTCGGACGGTATCAGTTTTGTTTTGGTATGACATCGGAACTCAATACATACAACTGAAAGTAATATTGCAAAGAATATATCGATACGTATTTTAAAATCATAAAAAGAACACATTCGACGGTAGCGTTGTAGTGTTAAATCTTGGGAAAAATTAACTTTTCCGTAAGCCAGAAAAAGTCTAGAAAAAATTGTTGAGAATGAAAATGGTAAAAATGACTTTGATACCATCTTGTAAAATTTAGTGTTTTATAATCTAGAATATAATTTTATGTGTTCCAATCTCAAAAGCTTAATAAATAAAACTAGTGTGTAGCGCGCCTTACAATTTTGTCATATCCAAAACACTAAAAAGCTATTATCAACAAAGTAACTACCAATTTTCATACCATAATTTAAAAACGACATCACACAAACACGGGTATATTTGTATTTAGAGTAAAGATCTTGTACAAAGTGTTTTTTTGGTAAGAACTGTGAGAATCAAAGGGGGTAAAAAAATTTTATTTTTTTTTGAATTTTTTTTTCCCATATTGTTAAACATGTATTATAGTATTGAAAAAAAAAAAAATTGATGTAGAGTAATTACGTGTAGAGTAATTACATAATTACTTTAGTGTAAACTAATGTATTTTACTTTAATGACGTAATTACACTAAAAAAATTTTTTTTATTTTTTTTGTATTATTCATCTAGAAAGTATGTTTAAGCACATGGGAAAAAAAATTTTCTAAAAAAAAAATTAAATTTTTTTACCCCCTTTGATTCTCACAGTTCTTACCAAAAAAACACTTTGTAATTTGATCTTTACTCTTTGTATTTATTACTTAATAACATGTTGTGAATGGAAAAAAAAAAGAGTCGCCCCTTGCCTCAAACAATAGAAATGCACCAGAAACCACTCCACCACTAAGCCATGTTGTTATTTATTATGAAATCATATATAATTATTACTAAAAAAGTGTATGGACCTTTAAAAATTTTTTTGCCCTTCCCATGTTTCAAACCTGAGAGCTCAAACCATACAAATGCTTCACAAACCACTCCACCACCAAGCCATATTGTGACTTATTATGAAATCATATATATTCATTAATAAATAAGTGTTTGTAAAAAATTAAAAAAAAAATCAAAATCCCTAGATTCGAACTTGAGACCTCAAGCCACACAAATGCACCACAATCCACCCCACCACCAAGCCATTTGTGATTTATTATAAAACTATATATATATATATATATATATATATATATATATATATATTAGTAAATAAGTGTTTGTAGAAAAAAAGAGTTTGTGGCAAACACTATTCATTTAGTGGGTGGATAAATATAAGTATAATATAATTTATGTTAAATCAAGTTAAATGAAAACAAAACTAAAGCAAGTGTGTCAAGTCATCAGCCTCTAAGGCCTTTCAGAAAATAATTAACTCATCCTTCTTTCCTTTTAAAACACTCTTAACCCTGGTGGCCGGATTTTTCTTCAGCGACCAAGTGAAACCATAACCACTGAGCACCACCAGCGCATGATCACCACCATAACATGGCTTCATTTTCAGATGTTAGAGAGAGAAAAGGGAGTGGTTCCAGCGGCACAAATTTTGGGTTTCGTCACCATTCAACCGTAACATACATAGATCTAGGGTAAAACAAAGCTCGTTTATTAATCAAGTCCCGAGCTCGAGCCTGGCACGTGAAGCTCGTTAGGCTCATCGAGCTTTAGTGTAATATTAATTTTATTAATATTTAATAATATTTAACCCCTTATTTAAGCTTGTTTACTAAACGAGCCCGAGCCGAGCTTCATTTATCAAGCTATGAGCCTATTATTTATATTATTTTTATTTAAAATATTAACTAATAGATAGTAAACGAGCCGAGCTTAAGATCTCATAAGTTTTAAGAGCTCAAACTCGAGCCTGGTCGAGATCGGACTAAGCTCGACTCGACTCGTTTGCACCTCTAAAGAAATGTCTTTTTCCAAGCATATGCTCGAAGAGCAATCTATAATGAGCTCACACCTATGTGTAAACACATATAGGATTCGATTCTAATGAAAACTAGGTTGAGTTGTGAGAACCATGAGAACTCTAACGTAAAATGCGAATTTAAAAAAAAATACACACTGATGTAAAAATGGCTAACTAAGAAATATAATAAAAATGAAAAAAAAGTTACATTATCCTTACACCGGTGTAATAAAAGTGGCGTAAATGTCTACATCGATGTAATATTTTATTATGGTTTAATCACAACCACTCATTCATTTTACAATTAATTAAATGTGTGGCTAATAAGTGAGTTCCTATGGTTCTCACAACTCAACCTAGTTCTCATTTTAACCCATCCCCCCCCTCTCTCTCTCTCTATATATATATATATATATATATATATATGTAGTTGTTGGAATATAATATGAAGAATTTACCCTATCTGGGAGAATTATGAGGTTTAGCTAAGGAGTGTCGGAGAGAATTTTAGTGTGCCATGAAAGTTGTAATATTATTGCTTTCAATAGTGTTCGGTATATTTACAACGAAAAGAAATGAATGCCTTATATAGGCAAATTACAAAGAAGGAAAAAAATATCTAACCACTGTACATTTTTTAAACGTCTATTGATAAAACTAAAGAACTAAAACGACAAAATACTTTTTACAAAGTTGAAAATAAATAAATTATTGTCGATGATTATTGACTTCAAAGTGGCCTTTAACTTTCTAACTGTGCTTTACAACTGTCTTCCATATTTGTGTAAACGTCACTGCTTACGTTTGTCTTCCAGAAATCCCTGTGTGGACTTGAACATTGGTTTGTTTCGATCATCTTCTTCTAGATCAACAATGTGTTGAAGTTGTAAAGTGTCTCCTTCCCCTGCAAAAGGTAAGAGAACACACCAATTTGCTTTTGCATATACTTGTATGTAGTAGTTTTTTTCTTCTTTTTTTTGTAGTCGTTGGAATATAATATGAAGAATTTACACTGTCTGGGAGAAATAATAAGGTTTAGCTAAGGAGCGTCGGAGAGAATTTTAGTGTGCCACGAAAGTTGTAATATTATTGCTTTCAATGGTTTTCGGTATATTTACAACGAAAGAAATAAATGCCTTATATAGGCAAATTACAAAGAAGGAAAAACTATCTAACCACTGTATATTTTGAAACATGTATGGCTAAAAACTAAAGAACTAAAACGACGAAATACTTTTTACAAAGTCGAAAATAAATAAATTATTGTCAGCCATTATTGATTTCAAAGTGGCCTTTAGCTTTCTAACTGTGCTTTACAATTGTCTTCCATATTTGTGTAAACGTCACTGCTTATGTTTGTCTTCTAGAAATCCCTGTGTGTACTGTCAATTGACTGTGGACTTGAACATTCTTCTATTTCATCTTCTTCCATATCAACAATTTGTTGAAGTTGTAGAGTGTCTCCTTCCCCTGCAAAAGGTAAGAGAACACACCAATTTGCTTTTGCATATACTTGTATGTAATGTTCTTCACCAATTAACTTGTAACTCCTCCATGGAAAATAATATGGAATTTCGGGAGTTTGTTGGTGAAGGACATTACATACAAGTAAATGCAAAAGCAAATTGGTGTGTTCTCTTACTTTTTGCAGGGGAATGAGACACTCTACAACTTCAACACATTGTTGATTTGGGAGAAGATGAAACAAAAGAATGTTCAAGTCCACAGTCAATTGATAGTACACACAGGGATTTCTAGAAGACAAACATAAAAAGTGACGTTTACAAAAATATGGAAGACAGTTGTAAAGCACAGTTAGAAAGCTAAAGGCCAATTTGAAGTCAACAATGGCCGACAGTAATTTATTTATTTTCAACTTTGTAAAAAGTATTTTGTCGTTTTAGTTCTTTAGTTTTTAGCCATACACATTTCAAAATGTACAGTGGTTAGATAGTTTTTCCTTCTTTGTAATTTGTCTATATAAGGCATTCATTTCTTTCGTTGTAAATATACTGAAAACCATTGAAAGCAATAATATTGCAACTTTCATGGCACTCTAAAAGTATCTCCGACACTCCTTAGCTAAACCTCCTTATTCTCCCAGATAGTGTAAATTCTTTATATAATATTCCAACAACTACAAAAAAAAACTACTACTACTACTCCACCGCTGTGCATACTCTCTACCATTCATCCGTTGTGCATATCTCACTGTAAGTGTTATGTTTATATTGATTCTTTGTAACATTTTAGTCTTAATTTTGTTGTTTATATGTGTTTATCTTATCTAAAAAGAATTAAGCTTTAATTCGATTTAAACACATATAAACAACAGAACTAAGACTAAAACGTTATAAAGAAACAATATAAACATAACACTTACAATGAGATATGCATAGCGGATGAATGGTAGAGAGTATGCACAGCGGTGGAGCAGTAGGTTTTTTTTTTGTAGTTGTTGGAATATAATGTGAAGAATTTACACTATCTGGGAGAATAAGGAGGTTTAGCTAATGAATGTCAGAGAGAATTTTAGTGTGCCATGAAAGTCGTAATATTATTGATTTCAATGGTTTTCGGTATATTTACAACGAAAGAAATGAATGCCTTATATAGGCAAATTACAAAGAAGGAAAAACTATCTAACCACTGTACATTCTGACACATGTATGGATAAAAACTGAAGAACTAAAACGATAAAATACTTTTTACAAAGTTGAAAATAAATAAATTATTGTCGGCCATTATTGACTTCAAAGTGGCCTTTAGCTTTTTAACTGTGCTTTATAACTGCCTTCCATATTTGTGTAAACGTCAATGCTTACGTTTGTCTTCTAGAAATCTCTGTGTGTACTGTCAATTAACTGTGGACTTGAACATTCTTCTGTTTCATCTTCCTCCAGATCAACAATGTGTTGAAGTTGTAGAGTGTTTCCTTCCCCTACAAAAGGTAAGAGAACACACCAATTTACTTTTGCATATACTTGTATGTAATGTTCTTCACCAATTAACTTGTAACTCCTCCATGGAAAATAATCTGGAATTTCGGGAGTTTGTTGGTGATTTTTAATAAACTGTTTTAGATCATATGAATGATGTTCAATGGTTTGATTTAGCCAGAAAGATTTCTCCGAAATCTGTATGTGACTTTATCATACATGTTTGTAGAAAGTTTGTTGTTTTATTGTGTTCAATAAATATTCTCTTTCTAGCTGGTTTGTAAGTGTATGAATCTGCAAAGGGAAATGATGAAATTATTTTGCAACCAATAATTGGCATGAGAGATCTGGCTGCTATATTTACTATTGTTAAGATAATCTTCTCCCCAAGTTGGTTGAGAAGGTCTTCTGTCTTTCTGTTTAGCTTGATTTCCAAATAATCAATCATACCATGATGGTAGAATTGAATTATTTGTTCTTCAGTTACCTTTGTAGGATGAAAGACCTGTAATAATAACAACCCTGTTCCCATTCCATTTTCATCTGTTCTTTCTACTATGTTATATCCTTTATTTTCGCTATCCATTGCGAATGCTAACTCTACAAGTTTGTGTTGTAGATCATAAAAGACTAGAGGAAAACCCTCACATATCCTTTGCGATACAAGCTGTTCAAATTCTGGAAATCTTTCTGTAACAGGTTTCAAGCAATGCCTCCAAGGATTATCAAGAATCCTTGTCCTGAAAGACTTCTGTTTTTTCTTTTTCATTCTTTTTCTTGAGCTTTTGTAATAACTGTGTATTCTTTTCCTCGAGTAATGCAATTTTTTGTTTAAGAATAGTATTTTCCATTTTCCAATGTATATTCTGTGTTTCTTTTCCTTGCTGAATAAGTTCTACTTGTAAATCAACAATAACCTGTTCTTGAGCTTTTATTATCTGTTGAGGTCATTCATTTGCTATTTCAGCAAAAGTTTTAACCTCTTCAGGTTCAATATAATATTCTTTTGTTCCAAAATGTTTTATTGTTGTTTTAATAGCTTGTTGAAAACTTTCTAACCCTTTGTAAATTAGATTGGACATTGAATATATTTGGCAAATGTTTCCCATTTGTTGAAAATACCAATTTTTGTCCCTCGAAAAATAACATAATGTGTAAATTTGGGTCTGTTATGTTTCTCAAGTGTTGTAACACTTTGTTCAGCAAAATAAAAACTTAAAGCATTTAACACTTGGACTTTAAAATTTGAAGCTTGTGGCATGGTTTGAATATGCCAAAGGTTGTCCAATAATGTGACACATGCCAAATCCACTAGTCGAGTCCGTACAATTAACTGGTTTGCTTAACTATGTGCTTAGGATAAGTGTGTCGGTGTGCCTCATTATTTGAATGGTTATGTGAAAATAAACCCCACCCGAACACTATGACCAACATAAGGATCAACAAAAGTGTATGGATTTTCATATAATATTTTATGAGACTAAAACTATATTTTTTTATGCAAATACATGTGTGTAGAATCAAAACTTAAAAACAATATTATACATACGCACATACATATACATATATATTATAGACAAGACAAAACTATGTACATATATATATATATATGCACGATTGCACACCAAGAAAGCATTAAACATGTGCAAAATTCTTGTTCTTTGAAATGTCTTTTTCCATGACAACTAAGACCTTCTAGATGAAAGGAACATAGCATAAGACAACTAGGTAACAATCATATATACAATCATCCTTGATGTGGACTTGACTTAATAAAACACATGGTGAAAATAATGACACCACGCACACACACATACATGCGTAGGATATATATATATATATATATATAGGTGATAAAGATAAAACAAGACACCATCTCATGTCACTTTCACCTAGTGTCACCATCTTGCTAGTTGTCATTTTGCACATGGAATTTTCCTTGAACTATGGAACTATCAACATCAACTAATGATGACAAATTTGTGAACCAAGGAATAGTCACATCACTCCTACACCACTACAAACCTATCGGCCAAAACCTCCAAGCCTTTGTACACATGATGTAATCACCCAACATCATCATGATGAGAGGATTACTTATACTAAGAAGGAAACTATACATGAAACATGTAAAAAGACAACTTTCCTCTTTGTACACAAGACAAACACACCTTGATTTTTTATAGGGACTTGACATATTCATGACAATACACAACTTGTACTTGCAATCCATCCTCCCTTGATGATACTCGGCCGCCAAACAAGAACAATCATGGGTCCCTATCAATTTGACAACCATGGTTATACTAGATTAGGCCTTGTTTTCCTAACACACCTTTCCAATGCTTGATTCATTGCCACATTAATCTTGATCTTATTGCACATGGGCCGAAAGAATGGGACACGAAAGAGAGCACCACAATTGACTAATGCTTCATACACCAAAGTGGGAACAAAACAATGATGCAAAGGTAACCCTCATGTGTGACAATTAACTCCTTTGAGGTGATGATTAATCGGCCCATAGCTTCAAGAAAAGAAGACAAATGTGAGTTGTCATATAAACACTAAGTATGCTAGCTTTCCTAAAACATAACACCATTCAAGGAGATGAGACTTACCCTATTTGTTTTTGTCATCACACCAATCGTCCACTATATAAAGGGCACAAGAACACCTCCAAACTCACACCAAACTCACTCTTTTCTTGCTATTATTCTCACCACACAACAAAACCATAACCCATCTTCCCTTTCAAGCTTCAAGACTCAAGATTTGGAAGCTCAATTGGAGGCTAGAAGGTCCAATCATTCGGTCACACACTTGCATCAACTAGGTACCTATTTGACTAACCGACACATCTAGTTTTATCATAAACCCATCGGTTATCATGTCTACCCGACCTTCGACCCTTAGTCGTCTAGTAATTGACCCTATATTGCATATAAGCTAATGATTTCTAAAAGCATTATCTTGTTTATTGTTGATTGATTTTGAAACACACACATGTACACTTATATATAACCGCATGTATGCATACCACAAACTTATGTGACACAAATCAATTTAGTGAATGCACCCACATCATGATTAATGTTTTATAAACCGCATTCGGCTTTAATAGTTGTCAAGGAACCGATTTTTGGATCAAAACATACACGATCACATATAATGTTGCACATATTCAAAACTCCCAGACTACACAAAACAATACACTTTACAAAGGTACAACTAAGATGCGTAGTGATTATTGGTGTGTGCGGGTGTTTTAATAAAACTTAACTCCTTTTCAAAAAGGGCAAGTCCCGAGGGAAGTGCCAAAAGTTTTGGTGAAAAGGTGGGTAAGTTAGAAAACAGTAAGACACTTGCATGTTTTAAATTTAAAATTTAAAACGATAGTTGCTCAACGTTCTAAACCCAACACAATAGGCAAGCGCACCTATCGTGTATAGTATAGAAATGTGCAAGTACCGAATATCGAATCCGTGGACACGATTTTTATTACTCAACTTCTTAAAATTACTAAAATGACCTTTTTAAACAGCGTGGAGAAAAAGTAAAGTAAAAAGAGAGATGAAAACTTTTAAGGAAAATCAGTGACAAAACAATGGTGTTGCATCGGGATCAGATGGAACCTGGTATGATGATAGTTATCTTTATTTTAAGTGGTGTGTTTGAGTTGCGCACTTTTGCTTAACTTAGAATTGCTACTGCATTTTCTAGAGGTGACTGTTCTCGCATAACTGTACAAACAACTGTGTTCTTAATGTTATTTTGAGGGTCTCCCAAACCGGTAAGCTCACCTCTCAACACTGAAAAGAAAGTGACTCAAGACTGTGTCGACTCAACCCCGAATTACCCGCCTCCCAATGTTGCGATATAGATATCAAACTGATTTAATCTTTTATGAATAACTTGCCAGTGGCCGGAGCATGACCGAACAACTTACCACTTAATATCATAGAAGAGTCGTGACTAACTAGAACACGTGCATCCCCTACTTGATTTAATTAACTTGTCAAAAAGTGAGTGGTCTATTATTAACTGTGCGGCAGTATAATAATGAAAGAAAATAAAGACCGTTTTCTTTCAGCACGGGTTCATCAATCCTTAACCTGCGCCAAAGCTATCACATAGTCAATGAAGCTAAGTCGCAAGATTAAATCTTGACTTGTCACTAGGACCAAGTATAAAGACCGTACCGAACCTAAATGAGATCTTGATAGTAGAGGATTAAGCCACTAAATGTATGTAATTCTACCCACGAATGGGCTAATCACTACTCGCATGATTAGGTTAGCTCACAAGTGCATGGGTTTTTACACACCATGGGTACACTCATGAGTCCTCCCACTTCCTATCAAGACACCCACAAGACCAAAGACTAAGTGATTTATTAATTAGATCATTAAACAAAGTTTAGAATAGTAAGAATTATTAAGAACACAAAACACCACTTTAAAATAAAAGATAAACTATATTAATTTATACCAAGTTTCCATCATCACCCTAGCAACACCAACAGAAATCTAGCCTAGCATGGTTGATACAACAAGCTCACAAGGTTGGGTTTGTGTACAAGACATGATGAAGGTTGTATGGAGATTTCTAAGGGTTTTGGATGATTTTGGGTGGTCTCTCTCTTGCTTAAGGTGTTTATGGAGTGATCCCAGGCTCCAAAGGACACCTACAATCCCCAAAGAGGGCAGAAACTTCGTGGAGAAGTGTGGGATTTCGAGTGAGAAGGGATGCTTCAAAATGTTGGATGGAGGCCTCTATTTATAGGCAAAACAGCCCTGGCACACCCGTGCTTGCTTCCTGGGCACGCCCGTGCTTGCTGTTTCTTGTAACCGTCTTGTCAGACTTGGTCGGTTTAAGCCTTGGAGAACACGCTGGAGTAAAGCACGGCCGTCCATACACTGGGGCACGCCCGTGCACATTCTGAAATGCTGAAATTGACCTCTGTTGACTTTGAAATGTTGACTTGTTGACCCGGGGCGGTTGCACGGTCGTGCCATATCTGGCAGGGCTTCAAAGTCTTCAAATCTTCGTATGTTTTGTGTCGTTCTGTGCGGGTTTTCCCTTCTTTTCATCACCAGACCTCCGAACATGCAATTATCAACAAAGAAAGATAAAATCCTGATAAAACAGAGATAAAAGCACGATTTTGAACATAAGATAGGTGATAATTATAAGTGAAAACATATCAATTTCTCGGCACATCATAACACCTCACACTTGAACTTTTGCTTGTCCTTAAGCAAACCGAACGTTAGGCAATTTCTGTGGGATAGAAATTGTAAGTTTAACTCGATGTGCCGAGCTCAACTTACCTCCTAAGAGTCTAACTTAATAAACTTTCGGGATTTCGGGCATGGCTTTTGGTGAGACTACTAAAACAATTCCTAAAGCGCCCCTTTTTCCTTTTTCCTCACTCCTCTCATTCACTGGGTTTTATTTTGGGGTGATCACTCAAATTCTACCCCGATAGCCGACTCGAATCATAGGCTTGGGTGCAAATCGCAACTCTGCCACTTTTATTGAGGTAGAACGTGTGAATCAATAGGACTTTTCAAGGGTTATTTTATAATAGGGTAGGAATGGAGTCTACCACCATGACTAACTTCGGGTTTGGTGCTTGAGGTGTTTATTGGAATCTTTGGTGATCTTCTAAGTTGGCTTTGCTGATCTCTCCTTGGACTTTGTAGCTCGACTGTGGCCTACTCTTGTGAATCGTTCGGCGCGAGGGCCGCCTAATAGCCTCCACTAGGCTGGGTCGATCACTTTGCTGATCTCTCCTTGGACTTTTCAAAACTTTTCTTTTGAAGTTCTCTCGATCCCTTTATTTCTGTAGCATCTTTATCCATACTTTTTTTTCAAACATAAATTTCACATGATGTTTGCTGGATGATTGCTTGACACTTGGTATTTTCTTTTGATGGTTTTCTTTTGTAGCCTCTTCACAATCTCGATTCTGAATTCTTGATGTGCGGCCTATGCTTTAAAGTCCCAAAATTGCCAAAGAGCTTCTTCAACACCTCAACACTTCCCTGGTTTCGTCATGGCGGGGGCTAAATGGATGTAAGGAAATGAAAAGGCTAAGGCTCAAAGATGGGTTGCTAGGGGTGGGGAAAATGTATGGAAGGCCAATGATAACGGAATGGGTAAGTCCTAGGTGCCTAGATCATTTTCACACACTCCCCTCTAATGCGGTCTTGCAGCATATAAGTCACACAAGTTCTAATCACGTCATGCCAATCAGGGAATATCTCTCAAGACAAACGAACGAGCATGTGTAGTATATGGTGTGCTCGATAAGGCTCAATACTCACATGTAAGGGTAGGGGTTATTTAAGGAATCGGGAACACCTTAGGCTGTCCTGTTGACTACCAAAAAACTCCCTAATCTCCCGCAAAGTCGTTGGGCTGTCTCAAAGGGTTTGAAAATGTTCTTGTTTCCAAAAACTCTTTTAAAAACATTGCCTAGCTTTTAGTTACAGTTTACCGACTGCTTTAAGGTGTTTTAAATTTTACAAAAATTTTAAACACCTCACACTTAATTCTTTTACACAATTTTAAATTAATGATAGTAATATATGTGTGTGCAAAGAAAAAGTGGGCAGGTCAAAAGGAACAAGTATCTCTCTTTTTTGTCTTCCAATGGTCCGCGTGCGGTCGATCCCCGCAGCTGCCTCGACATGAATGTGTCCTTGAGAGAAACCACTTGGCATGAACTTTAATAGTTTATTAGTAACTAAAATAGAAATAAAAATAAAAACAAGCTACTGGTCCTAATGCCGAGAGGGCATACCTGAGTGATAGAAAGTATCAAGAGTGAACGACCATACCTAATGGTTCTTGACTGACTCTTCTACCGTATGCACCAACCTCTTAACTTATTCATCCTAATCTACTTATCCAAGCTGCCTCCACGGTAGTGCCACGTTTCAAGTCTTTGGCTGGACAAAACGTGTGATGCTCAGACTGCTTCCTTCCCTACCTTTGGGGCACTGATGGTGTTCTTCTTCCGTCCGTTCCTTCTTTTCCATCCAGTCCTTTGATGGTTGTCCCAGTATTCATCTATCCACTTGGTGTTGTCAAGCCCTACTGTCGATTCCTCTAGTGGTGCCACTATTGCGCCTTCAGTTGATATTCTAGTTGTCTATCAATGAAGTGGGCCATGTCAAATGGATCTTCAGGCGCGTATTCTCTCCCACCGGCTGTGTAGTGCAACTTGTTATTCCCAACCCGAAGTGTAAGAATCCCCTCACTCATATCTATGGTGGCTCGGGCAGTAGCTAAGAATGGCCGACCGAGAATAATAGGAACATCACTCTCGCCCATGTTGAGGATGACGAAGTCGACGGGAAAGACGAATGTCAGAGCGAGATGGCAGAAGTTTATACCAATGAGGTAGTGTCAAGGCATGGGGTGCCAATATCTATTGTATCTGATAGAGACACTCGTTTTACCTCAAGATTTTGGAGAAAATTTCAGGAAGAAATGGGAACTAAGTTGTTAATCAGCACATCATATCACCCACAAACAGATGGACAAGGCGAGAGAACGATTCAAACTCTCGAAGATATGTTGCGTGCTTGTATTATTGATTTTGGTGACAGCTGGGATAAGTATTTACCCCTGGTGGAGTTCTCTTATAATAATAGTTACCATTCAAGCATTGGGATGCCCCCATTTGAAATGCTTTACGGTAGGAAGTGTCGTACTCCTGTGTGTTGGGGAGAGGTCGGTCAAAGAGAACTTGCTGACAAAGAAATTGTAAAAGTAACTAATGAAAAGATTGATCAAATTAGAGCACATTTGAAATCTGCTCAAGATCGACAGAAATCGTATGCTGATAAGCGTAGACGCCCGATTGAATTCCAAGTAGGAGATTATGTCATGTTGAAAGTTTCTCCATGGAAAGGTGTGATTCGGTTCCGTAAACGTGGAAAGTTGAGTCCACGATTTATTGGTCCGTTTAAAATTATTGCTCGTGTGGGGCAAGTTGCATATCGTTTAGAATTACCAGAGGAATTAAACGGTATCCATAACACTTTTCATGTGTCATATTTACGAAAATGCTTGACTGATGAAACGGCATATGTGCCATTGGACGACATTGAAGTGGATGATAAGCTTAACTATGTGGAAAAGCCGGTGGCAATTCTTGATCATAAAGTTAAGCAACTTCGAAATAAAAATATAAGCCAAGTGAAAGTATAGTGGAAACATCGGCGTGGTTCTGATACCACATGGGAAACCGAAGACGAAATGAGAAGATATTACCCCGAATTATTTATGGTATGAATAGGTTTCAGGGACGAAACCTAAATAGGGGGGGGGGGGGGAGTTGTAACATCCTGTTTTGTGAATGAAAATAAAATATTTGGAACCTATATGCCAAATATAATTAAACGAGTAAGTAATAAGTTAGATCACGGACTAACACATTAGATGCTTAAACAAGCCATTAGTACAATCTATTATATTTTAACATAATAATAATAATAATAATAAAATAATAATAATAATAATAATAATAATAATAATAATAATAATATCGAAAAAAAAAATGGATGGAAAGTAAGTTACGTGAGGACTGAGGTGTAAAATAATATCTCATATAGATATATAAATAAAGAAATTTGAGGCGGCAACACTAGATGTCGGCTGTGATAGATTTTTATTGAACATTCTTATAAACTATGGAGCTATAAAATGTGGGACTAACGAACGGATATAGAGGCCTACCGAACAACCTATCAACTGTGGCGCGGATCCGCTTTTGATAACCAACACCTTAAGAGTCGCCTTTAAAGAAGATATATACATGTACAGAATAGCATCAAAAACAACTGTTAGGGTTGTTAATGTCAAACTTTAAGAGATCATATGGTTGGGACTTGAAACTACCTTTAAAGCACCAAGCGATGCAATTCTAGCGTTTTCTTTTTCTACAACCGTAGCTGCACCAAAATTAGCTAAGCTTAATTGGTTATTAAATATATGAATAAGAGGTGGCTGGCCTAAAAAAATTGCAATGTCAGTAAGAGGAAAAAAGGAACTTAATTAACATATAAGTGTTGAATGCTAATTGGAATCCAAGTTTAGTGATACCATAATAAGAATATTTTGATTTCTTAATCCACACTTAGAAGTGTTTTTCTGCTTCTTTTAAACACAATAAGCATATAAGTTAGCTTATATAAGCAACCCTAAACATCACCAATGAAATGTGCTGGTATACTATTTCAAGTATCATCTAACTATTCCAAGATAATGTCATAAAACTATGCATTTGTAAACGCTACACATAAGTAAAATGAGGTTAACAACGAATGGGGTATGATAGTTACCGAATCAGGAGTTGTTGGCAATAAAATCAGCATACAGATGCAATTTCAAGTCGAGGGAGGGGGAAATTCGTCTAAGATCTTGATACATGTCCCTGAAAGAAACAAAACACAAACCCGAAAGTCATATTTCCGTTCAGGTAGCACATCATCATCGACCAAATCCGCCGTGACTTCGTCCGTCGACAGTGGTCGGAGACCATCCAGCTCCCCATCTCTCTCTCTCTCTCTTTCATCCGACTTGCTCTTCGTTCATGTTGACCATCCGGCTCCCCATCTTGCTCTCTCTGTCTACCTACCTTGGTCTTTCTTCCTGCTCTCTCTCACTCTGGCTCTCTCTATCTTCTGACCTGCTCTTCCAGTCTTCCGTCCTGCTCTCTCTATCTCTCTCACTCTTCTATCGATCCTCTCTCTAGAAGTGGGTGTGAGAGTGTGTGATTTGTGCAGGGATAAATTATTAATAATAGATAATGTATTTTGAATAAATTGTAATTTGTATTTGAATGTAATTATCTCATACCAAAAATAGGAGATAGACTTTGTATTATATATTGATTGCATAATGAATGAGAAAGCAAGGATTCAATCTCTATTATGGTATCAAGAGATACTATCCCCTAAACCCTTTTCGATCCTTCCACATCTTCCTGCTGCCGTAGACTTCTTCTTTGCGGCCAACACCCTCTGACACATCTCCACCTATTATTCTTTACTGCCACATATTATTCTACCCATTCTCCTCTCATTCACGTACCCCATTTTTTTTTTCAATATGTCATCACCTGCTAATTCATCTACTATCATACCTTCTATCAATGTTGAATCCAAACTACACCCTGCCGTCACCGTCTCTAATATCAAGAACTATGTCCCTATAGTCCTTGAGATCGAGTCCGCTCAATACTCTTCGTGGGCGACTCTGTTTAAATTACATTGCAAGGCGTTTATGGTTGATGACCATCTAAAACCTAGAGTCATCCCAGCGGATCCAAACGAAGCCGAATCCTCCAACACCAATGACAATTGGGAGCGCCTAGATGCCATTGTCCTACAATGGATCTACACCACCATCTCCAACGACCTTCTACACACTATTATCAACAGCATCTCCAATGCACACGAAGCCTGGGTCGCCATAGAAAATTTATTTCATGACAATAAGAGTGCTCGGGCCATTCACCTCATGGGTAAGTTTTCCAACACTCGTTTGGATGGTTTTTCTAACATGTCTGCCTACTGTCAGGCTTTGAAAGTTTTGGCGGATCAACTCGCCAATGTTGACGCACCGGTAGACAATGACCGTTTGGTACTGCAACTGTTGGCCGGCCTTAATGACCAATACTAAAGCATCTCAACCATATTAAAAAATACCCACCCACTCCCAACCTTTTATAATGCCCGTTCAAAATTAATACAAGCCGAATCCGATAAAGCCGAACGTGCGTTGGCCTCTTCTAAAACAGCCGCTAATGCCTTAACCGCTACCACAAATAACCGGCCCACACCACCTGACCCTAACCGACCTGCTGACAGCCCCTTTGGCCGCGGACGCGGTCGTTCATCTCGCCGTGGACGTGGTCGGGGAGGCTTCAGACGTGGTCAACACACCAACTTTTGGCCACCACAATTCTCCAACTTCCCCTCCTGGTACAACTCAGCCCAACAGACCCACCATTCCTACCCATCCCTTCCTTACCAACCGGCCCAATACACTCCCTTCTCACCTTTCCCATGGCCCAACCCCCCTTGCCCTTATCCCAGCTCAAACCGGCCCAACAGCAGTTTCCAATCGGCCCAGTCTCAAGCTGGTCTTCTAGGCCCCCGCCCGCAGCAAAACAATTATGCAGCTTATTGCCCAACCGACATTGAGCAGGCACTCTACACCATGTCTCTTCAGCAGCCAGACCCGACTCAGTACATGGACACTGGCGCTTCCTCCACCATGACACATGATCAAGGTGATTTCCATTCTTTTTCTAATACGTGCATTCCTCAACACATTATAGTAGGTAATGGTCATACCATCCCGGTCCTAGGACAAGGCACAAAATACCTTCCTAAACCATTCCCACCCTTTGTCCTTAAAAACGTACTTTATTCACCTAAATTAGTTAAAAACCTTATTTCCGTTCGTCGTTTTACTAGGGATAATTGGGTGTCTGTTGAATTTGACCCGTTTGGTTTTCTTGTGAAGGACCTCAAGACGCGGGCCCCGCTCCTGCGGTGCAACAGCAGCGGTGATCTCTACCCTCTGGTGCTCGGGTCCTCCTCATCCACTCCCACAGCCTGTCTTGCCATCTCTGCGGATCTCTGGCACCAACGTCTTGGCCATCCAGGACGCTCGTCTTTACTTTCTCTTAAAAACAATAATTCTGTTTCCTTTAATAAGTTTAATAGACATGTTTGTGACTCGTGTGTTTTTGGCAAAAGTATTCGGTTACCTTTCTTTGCTTCTAATAATTGTGTGTTTCAACCTTTTGATATTATTCATAGTGACGTGTGGACCTCCCCTATTATTAGTTCTTCTGGTCATAAATATTATGTCCTATTTTTAGATGATTATTCAAATTTCTTATGGACATATCCTCTCACCCAAAAGTCAAACGTATTTAATGCCTTTATTCAATTTACTTCCACCATTAAAACACAATTTGAGCGTACCATTAAAAATTTTCAATGTGATAATGGTGGCGAGTACGTAAATAACTCTTTCCAAAATTTTTTCACCACTAACGGCATTCTTTATCGTCTATCATGCCCATACACCTCATCCCAAAACGGAAAAGCAGAAAGAAAAATCCGTACCATAAATAATATCATCCGCACCCTCATGGCCCACGCGTCCTTACCCACCCATCTTTGGCACTTCGCCCTTGAAACCGCCACATACCTACTCAACATCCTTCCAATAAAGCCACTAACCACAAAACCCCCACCGAGCTTTTATATCATGCCACACCCACATACGATCACCTTCGAGTCTTCGGTTGCCTTTGTTACCCTCTCATTCCCTCTACCACCATTCACAAACTTGAAAACCGTGCTCAACCTTGCGTCTTTCTCGGTTATCCCCCCTCCCACAGGGGGTACCGGTGCCTTGACTTGAAAACCAAACAGGTCTATATTTGCAGACACGTAGCGTTTGACGAAACCACCTTCCCCTTCAAACAATCGGTCGCCCCAACACCCTCCTACACCTTCCTAGACGACCACTTCCCCCATCACTTACTACCCCATTTACAAGACCCGTCCACTACCAAACATAACCCAACACCCACGGCCCATACCTCCCCTTCCTCCACTAGCCCATTAGCCACGGCCCAACCACAATCCCCACAATTGCCCAATCTCTCTACGCCTACCCCCTCCGGCCCACCTACAAACGACCAACCCATCCCTCCGTTCAATCCACCACAACCCTCTACCATCCCTACCCCAATCCCGACACACCCTCCCCCACCAACCCGGTCCATGCACACCCGCTCTATGAGCGGCATATTTAAACCAAAACACCCATTCAACCTTAACACCACCACTACAACTAACATTGTACCCGTTCCCAAAAACCCAGTAGATGCCTTGACTATACCGGAATGGTACACCGCCATGACTACTGAGTACGATGCACTTGTTAGAAATGGAACTTGGGAATTAGTACCTAGACATCCGGACATGAATGTTATTCGTAGTATGTGGTTGTTTAAACACAAATACAGGTCGGACGGGTCACTGGAACGCTATAAAGCTAGATTGGTTTGTGATGGCCGTTTACAGCAGGTCGGTATAGATTGTGGGGAAACCTTTAGTCCGGTTGTTAAGCCGGCCACCATACGCACGGTTCTGTCGATTGCGCTATCTAAGCACTGGTCCATTCACCAGTTGGATGTCACCAATGCCTTCCTACACGGGCACTTGAATGAAACAGTATACATGTACCAGCCAATGGGGTTTCGTAATAAACAGTTTCCTGATCATGTCTGCTTGCTCAAGAAGTCCCTATACGGTCTAAAACAAGCCCCACGAGCATGGTACCAACGTTTCACAGATTTTGTCTTATCTATGGGGTTCAGTCACAGCAAGAGCGATGCCTCTTTATTTACCTTTCATCAGGGTTCTCACACGGCCTATCTTCTTCTTTATGTTGATGACATTCTTCTAGTCACCTCCTCAGACAAGCTTAGACATTTTCTCATGGCAAAATTGTCTAATGAATTTGCCATGAAAGACCTTGGCCCTCTCAGCTATTTTCTGGGTATCACCGTGTCTCGCAAGAAAGACACCATGTTTCTCTCACAGCAGTCCTATGCGACTGACATCATTGCACGAGCCGGTATGCAGTCGTGCAATCCTGTGTCCACTCCGGTTGACACAAACAGCAAACTTAGTGACCATACTAGTGAGCTGTTCCATGACCCTACATTATATCGGAGTCTTGCTGGCGCACTTCAGTACCTCACCTTCACGAGACCCGATATTTCTTACGCTGTACAACAGGTTTGCATGCATATGCATGCTCCCCGTCTTGACCACTGGAACGCTCTTAAGCGTATCATTCGGTACATCAAGGGCACTTCGACGTTTGGGTTGACTCTTCACGCCTGCGCGTCTACATCCTTAGTTTCCTACACAGATGCTGACTGGGCTGGCTGCCCCGACACCAGGCGTTCCACTAGCGGCTATTGTATTTACTTCGGTGACAACCTCATTTCTTGGTCATCCAAACGACAGAGCACAGTCTCCAGATCCAGTGCCGAAGCAGAGTACCGGGGAGTCGCAAACGTAGTCGCCGAAATTTGTTGGATCCGAAATTTACTTCTTGAGCTACAGCATCCTCTCTCTCGAGCGACTATTGTTTATTGTGACAACGTGAGCGCAATTTATTTGGCAGGGAATCCTGTACAGCATCAACGCACCAAGCATATCGAGTTAGACATCCACTTTGTTCGTGAACAGGTTCAACGGGGACACGTCAGGGTTCTTCATGTCCCGTCTCGTTACCAGATTGCAGACATATTCACGAAAGGTCTACCTCGCGTGTTATTTGAAGATTTCAGAGACAGTCTCAGCATACGGTCACCTCCCGCTTCGACTGCGGGGGTGTAATAGATAATGTATTTTGAATAAATTGTAATTTGTATTTGAATGTAATTATCTCATACCAAAAATAGGAGATAGACTTTGTATTATATATTGATTGCATAATGAATGAGAAAGCAAGGATTCAATCTCTATTAATTAAAAGGGTTTCCGAAAAAGATGTAAAAGGTACGTATAAAGGATGGAAAAATCAGACGCGTGGAAGATAAGCAGACGCGTGTCTGCGTTGGAAGATAAGCACATGTCAGCCAGCTGTAGCCACTAAGCCTACACTAAACAGCCTGAATAATAAAATACTTGAATTAAAAAAAAAAAACCCGGCCACAATAAGAATCGAACCGTCGCAAACCACAAATCATACACTCAACCCAACCACCATGCCATAACACAATACTTGAATTAACTCCAGAAATAATACTACTTATTCGCTTACAAAACAGATCCATCTTAAATGTACTGTTCAGATCCGAAGCTCTATTATAATTATATAATTGAAAGTGATGAAGACAATGCTTTTATATATTGCTCACATACAAGGCCTTTTATAAACATAAGATATACAAAAATAAGAGGTTTAGCTGATAAGAAAAGGGATAGAAAGCAAGTGCAGAGGGGACTTGAGTGGTGAAACTCTAAAGGAGAGGATTGCATATCAACAGGTGAATTAGCAAGTGATGGACTTGGGTCTCGAATAATTTTTGTCATTAATTCTAGAAGTAAGTACACAATCTCTTAAGAGTATACATGATTACTAGTTATGATTTAGTAATTATATCATTGTGTGCTTGATATTAGTTTGGAACAAATAGAGGCCAGTGGTCTTAAAAGTATATATGGTTGTTAGTGGTAATATAAGATTTTAGCAAGTTATATTACTGCTTGTTTGATATATATATTTGAAACGAATATATAGAAAAACGAATTTAGAGACCAGTGGTCTCATAAAATAAACTAGAAACCGGTGGTCTCAGACAATAATATAGACACCAGTGGTCTTGGACAATATAATAGAGACCGGTGGTCTCAAGGAATAAAATAGAGACCGGTGGTCTCAAGAAATAAAATAGAGACCGGTGGTCTCAAGAAATAAAATAGAGACGAGTGGTCTCAGAATATAAAAATGGGGAGCGGTGGTCGCGGAGAATAAAAAGGGGGACGTGTGTTCTTTGAAAATATATTAAAGACCTGTCATGTGTACTTACTTAGCTATGGCTAATATGATATTCATGTATACTTTCAGGAAAGAAAGTGAACGAGGACTAGAGACTAGGATCGGATCGAATACAGAAAATCATATTTGTATAATTAGTACTTGTGTAATCTCTTTTGGAAACAGTTGTTTGTAAATGATATGTTATAATTTATAAGGCTCTTGAGCGACTAATTTTGGATGTGAAATGGGACCGACTCTGATATACATAAAAGTGAAAGTTTAAAAAAAAAATTGGCGTGTTTCAATAAAAATGAGATATAAAGTAGTTAGAGCACTCACATCCTATCCACCAAATGTATGTGAGTGTGTCCACCAAATTATATGGGGTGGGTGTAAGTGGTTGTGAGTGGAGGAGAGAGAAAATATTTGGTGGAAGCACTGTTCCACCCTAAATATGAAAAGCTACTGTTCACCCCTATATATATTTTAATATTTTTGTAAGTAGTTGTGAGTGAGGAGAGAGAAAATGTAATGATAAAAGTATGAAAAAGTATTACTCCGTATTATTTTAATTAAGAGAGAGAAGATTTAGGGGTGAAATAGTGATTTTTAGTGTAATTTGATAGATGGGATTTGATGAAGGGGATGTGAATGCTCTTAAACAACTAGTATTCATGTTTAGAATTTGATTTGTTTACGTCGTCGGAGACCTATTAATCGTGTTTTGCTAGCACTATTTGAATGGCACTAGTTGAGCCGTACCCAAATGAGCCTCATAATTCACAAGTGCATACATCACAACATACAGAACCAACGTAAAAAGAGAAGTAACAAAACAAAACAACAAACAGTTTATTATTATCTCACACTCTCACACACACACACACCATCTCTCTCTAGGGTTTCAATCAATCACAACAAATGGATCATCATCATCATCATCATCAACAACAATCGTATAACAATCATCATTGATTCCACAGTATAGTAATAAATAAAACCTAACAAAACCAATGGCGTCAAGCGGATCGGATTTAGGGAGCACAAGCAAAGGAAACGGAGGGTTAAGTTCAATGGATTCAATTGAATCACATCGGTGGGTGTTCAGGACGAGGAGGATGATTCAGAGATCGATTTCGAGGATAATGATGCCGCTGACGGGGATGATTTTAATCTTCATAATGATATTGATTCGGAAGAGGAAGATAGTTTGTACCAGAAGTTGATTCGGACCGGTCCGAGGATTGATTCGTTTGGTGTGGAGGCTCTTGAGGTTCCTGGTGCTCATAGGAGTGATTTTGAGGTATTATTGTTTGGTTTGATTGTTAGATTATGAGTGGATTGGTTGATAGTTTGTAAAGTAGATGTTGAATGCTGGTAATTGCGTGTAAGTTAAGGTGTGGATTTAGGTTACATCAATGATAGGATTTTCCTATGTGGTTTTGATTAGTCTGTAGATCAGTAGATGTTTATCTTCGAGTTTGGACCACTGCAAACATCTTGAGATAGTTAGGGGTGTTCTTCGGGTTATTTTTATGGGTTATTTTATGGGTTTTCGGGTTTTTGGATGGGGAAAAGTGACCTCATAACCGAACCATTTAAAGTTCGGGTTGGTTGGGTTTGGGGTGTTCGGTTTCAGGTTTAGATGTAATATGAAGAAAAAAAATGTATCTTTTTTTGTAAAATATCATTGAAATTCATCATGCTACTTAAAAAGATTAGCAAATTTTAAACATTATTTGGCAATATGATATGATAATAATGTTCAAAATTCTTAAAACTTAATGTTTCGGACACCAAAGACTCTAAACAAAAAGCTCTATACAGAAAAGACATTAAATGCTTGGGTTTTTTTTTTCTCGGATTTCAGTTTTTAGCTAGGAAAAAGTGACCCGATAACCGACTCATTTAAGGCTCGGGTTGGTTGGGTTGGGGTTTTTCACGTATTCTCTAATTCGGGTCGGGTTTCGGATCGGTATGATCAGGCCTAGAAATATCTTAGTTGAGTTTTTATTGATGGAGCATTACCTTGTGGATTAATGTGAAGGATTAGATGAACTAAAGGTTATATATTGTAAAGATTTCTGAGTGGTCGGCTTTGACCTTTTGGATACTCGAGGACATGTAATTTGTTAGATGGGATTTGTAGGTGATCTAGTTTTGCTGTGATTCTGTTTAATTTAGTTCATCATAGTTGTATTATGTTGGACCCATCCGTTAACATTAGCTGGCACACTGACTTGGGTCACAGTCTACCTCATTTTTGAAATTTGGCTTATGATGAAAGGAACAGTATATGATCACTTTGAAATGGATTGGCTATCTAAATTTTTTTACCTGGGTTGCAGATAAATCTATGAGGATATTAAGCGTAGGCAACCACCATCGTCACCATTGTAGCTAGTAGCCACCATTTTTTTCTATTTTAAGACAGTGTAATAATATTGAGAAAATATGCATCACTGCTCAAGGCGCAAAGGGTGAGCCTATAGCTTAGGCGCAAGAAAAGTGCACAACTGAGACAAGCAAGGTGGAGGCTCTTTTTGGCTGTTTTAGACTTGTTTTTGGCTTGTTTAGACTAAGTTTTGGCTGTTTCAGACTGTTGTAAGTTGTAACTAGTTTTGGCCGGTTCAGGATGGTTTTTTGCTGGTTCAGGCACTGTTTGTGCCTTGCTGCATTCAAGGCGCCTACACTGCGCCTCGCCTGAGCGTCTATGCGCACATCTTGTGCGCTTTTAGCTACGTATTATGCACCAGATCTAATGATTTGATGATGACATGTAATTGTGGTGGAGTTTATTGGCCACACTTTGTGGTGGTCACTGATTTGCCCCTATTTAGGTATACTCATGGGCACCTAAACTTCAATTTTTAGTGTAACAATTAGTAGTGGCTGGTGTGAGTCTAGAAAGAGAATATAGATGCAGGATAACTTCTAAACAAGATCCCTTTAGTTTTAAAACACCCATTGGTTTAAGTAGTGAGTACTAAATGTAGCTTCATTAGCCAGGCATTATAGTCTTGTACTTTATGTTGGTAACAGAAAATTACTGAATAAAAGTTGTCTGGAAACTTACTTGCAAAGGTTACTAATGAAGTAAGAGTATCATTATATCCACTCTAAATCTTAAACTGTACTTGCAGGATGCTAGTTTTGGGAAGAGTTTATTTCTAGTTTGTCAGACACTCGGCGTTGTTTTTGGGGATGTTGGAACAAGTCCATTATATACCTTTAGTGTGATGTTCAGCAGAGCCCCAATAGATGTAAACGAAGATATCATTGGGGCTTTATCACTTGTATTATATACATTGATTTTGATCCCATTAATTAAGTACATTCTGATCGTTCTTCTAGCAAATGACGATGGGAAGGTAAGGCTGACTAATATCGTTTCTATTCAAGTTTTAGTCTTATAAATTCTATTATAATATCTTTTGTCAAGCTGAATGTTATTCATACATGTTTGCAGGTGGTACAGTTGCTTTATACTCTCTAATTTGTAGGCATGCTAAGGTGAGTCTACTGCCAAATCAGCTTGCTTCTGATACACGCATATCAAGCTTCAGATTGAAGGTGCCATCCGCAGAACTTGAGAGATCATTGAAAATAAAAGAGTATCTTGAAACTTCATTGGCTCTCAAAAAGCTTGTTTTAGTGTTGGTGCTTGCTGGTACCTCTATGGTCATAGCTGATGGGGTTGTTACACCTGCAATGTCAGGTCTCTTTTTTCTTTTCTTTTTTGATGGAAAGTTATTCCTTTCTCAATTTCTGATTTGAGAACCTAAAATTGATCAAGCTCTAGTCATTCTAGTGATTCTTGTTTAAAATTTGCTGTACTAAATTATTTCTTTCTTACAGTAATATCCGCTGTTCGTGGTTTCAAGGTTGGAGTTCCTACAGTTGAGCAAGGTGACATGATACTACATGTAATGCTTAGGAGGACGATAATAAAAATGTGATTGCTTCTTTCTGTTTAGTTTTTCATTAGGGTAGTAGTAGCAGAACATGCAAGTAATGATTTTCACTATTGATTTTAATTAGGCTAGCAATGTTACCTGAAAAGGCAACATATCTCATATGGAGTAAGGATATTCGCCAAAAAGTCATCAACTATCAGGCATACAAATTTAGTGACTAAACAGATTTATAGTTCTAGGGCAATAGCTTAATAGTCAATTTTCATCAGTTTTGCTTTATACATGCTGTACCTCTAAAAGATTCTGTGCAATTGTTGTTTTGCTATTGTTTTTGGATGAAAGGTAACGTTTTCTTCTAACCACTTACAATATTTTATTTTGTGTGTATTGCAGATCATGTAGTGATGATTTCGGTTGCATATCTTGTTGTTTTGTTCAGTTTACAAAAGTATGGAACAAGTAAAGTTGGGCTTGTTATTGGGCCAGCTTTATTTATATGGTTTTGCTCTCTTGGGGCATTGGCATCTACAATCTTGTGAAATATGACAGCAGTGTTGTGAAGGCATTTAATCCTATTCACATCTATTACTATTTCAAACGAAACTCATATAAAGCTTGGTACTCTTTGGGTGGATGCCTTCTTTGTGCAACTGGTAAACACTTATCCACATGCACTGCTCTTGCATGAATGTTGATTTTGCTTTTTTTGAATATAAATTATCTTGTAACTATTGATTTATGTTCTACACGGTTTCATTCTTTTTTTCACCTGATGTGATTTAGGCTCAGAAGCAATGTTTGCAGATCTTTGCTATTTTCCAGTGAGAACAATCCAGGTAATGCAATAAAACTGGTAACATACTGCAAAAATCTTAAAATAGCCTTAACTGCGAGATGTGGATCAACTTATCTTCATGTATTTACTTATATACCTAGTTTTGTGCAGTTTACTTTTGTTCTCCTTGTACTTCCGTGCCTTATGCTGGGTTACATGGGTCAAGCCGCGTACCTATTAAATAACGGTGGTGATGCAACACAGGCTTTCTTTTCTTCCATTCCTGGTGAGCTTTATGTGTGTTTAGCAGCCTTGTTTTTGTTATTGTGGAAGCAAGATCCATTTACTTATGAATGGTTCAATTTTGGTTATGCTTACCTCAAAAGGGTCAAACGTGTATACTTTGAAGATTTAGTTAAAAGTGATGCAGGTCAAATGAACACTGCCAATGCCTCTTAGATATCCTTACTGAAAAAACTAGGGGTGAGCAAATTAATCGCGATAACTGATAAACACACCATAAACGACAAAAGCGAACCGATTCTAACCGATAACCGACATGACCAATGGTTATGGTTATGCATTTTTTTAACCGATGGATCCGTTATGGTTATGAAGCATTAGTTAAACGATATAACCGAAAGCGAACCAAACTTCTAATGTTAAATCTATGTGATAGGTTTATGTTTTACGATAACTATGTAGAGGTTTTCCACTAAGATTAAAGTATGCTAGTAACAAAATGATCTTGATGTAGGTGACTTTTATTTTGACAAATAATTAAACTTAAAGTTTTTTTATTGTCGAGAAACATCTTATTAACAAAGATCCTCCATTGGTACTTTAACCAAAAAATGTAATCTTGTTGTCCTATAAAACAAGTCCAAGCTAAGTCCAACTTCGTAGGTTCCATTTTTTGTTTTGTAGACCCACGAGATTTTATTTTTGAACTTTAGCCGAAAGTTAGTTTTAGTTATTATAGTTTTTGGTTAATGACTAAAATCACCATAACCGAAGTTTGGTTATGGTTTCAAAATAGTGGTTATGGTTGTGCTTAATGGTAAAAAACGAACCAAACCGACCCATGCACACCCTAGAAAAAACTAGCATAATATTCTAATTATACCGTCTCTAAATTATATCTATGCATGAACTATAATTAAAATTTAAGGAAGAAGGAACATAAAATGTGGGTGGGTCAACTCAAACTGTTACCCAATGTGTCTGACTTGACATTTTACTACCTCTTAACTATATATGTATTCGTATAACTGATGGTTTTGTATAATCTTTAATGTTGTGTTTGCAGATGGTGCTTTTTGGCCAGTGTTTTTAATTGCTAACATTGCTGCACTGATTGCTAGTAGAACAATGACAACAGCAACATTCTCCTGTATCAAACAGTCAACAGCACTTGGTTGTTTTCCTCGGCTGAAAATCGTGCATACATCTCGCAAGTTCATGGGTCAGATTTACATTCCTGCAATTAACTGGTTTCTCATGGCCTCTGCTGTGCTCCTTGTCTGCACCATTGCAAGCACCAATGAGATAGGGAATGCATATGGTACTCTTCTTCAACTTGCCCTTCACTATCTTTGGTATGAAGAAATCAAACAGTGAATGGAATTAGTCATTCTCAGGGAATACAAATCCCATTTCTCTGTTTTCTATTAAGGAATGGAATTAGTCATTCTCAGGGAATATAAATCCCATTTCTCTGTTTTCTATTCCATATAAAGTGGTTGTTAATTTTTCCGTTCCATCATGAAATGGAAAGGAAACTTACATTATAACTTTTTAGTGGGTCTTCTTCAGTAATCTAAAGCTATAATAACTTCTAATACTTCCATTAGATTATTTTTGTTCTTTCTCTTTCAAAGATGACTAAAAAAACTATATTTCTATCTTTAATACGTGCAACCTTTTGTTTTCGCAAATTAAGTTCTGTTATGTTAACTAAATTATACATGAATGGGAAATCAAGTTATACTCGGTTTTACATATTCTATGAAAAGTTAAATAAAGAACAGTTATGTAACAGTATCATGCGATTCTTTCTAAATTGCATTTCAATTTATTGCATTTCCATTCGTATAAGTTAACCAACCAAACATGATGATGGAATGTAATGTTGATTGTATAACCAATACAGGTATTGCTGAGCTGGGAGTGATGATGATGACTACCTTCTTAGTTGTCCTAGTGATGCTTCTTATATGGCAGATACACATAATTATAGTAGTCCTATTTTCGTTAATATTTCTCGGGTTAGAATTATTATTCTTTTCATCAGTCCTACGTGGCATTGGGGACGGAAGTTGGATCATACTGGTGTTTGTTATAGTTATGTTTCTTATAATGTACATCTGGAACTACGGTAGTAAGCTCAAGTATGAAACAGAAGTCAAGAAAAAGATGTCAATGGATGTATTGCGTGGGTTGGGCTGCAATCTAGGAACTGTGAGGGCTCCTGGCATTGGATTGCTTTACAACGAACTGGTGAAAGGCGTGCCTGCAATATTTGGACATTTTCTGACTACTTTGCCAGCTGTCCATTCAATGATTATTTTTGTGTGCATAAAGTACGTCCCTGTTCCCGTTGTGCCTCAGAACGAGCGATTTTTGTTCAGGCGAGTCTGCTCCAAAAGTTACCACATATTCCGTTGCATTGCCAGGTAAATTTGTTTCTCAAGGTTTTATTCCTGCATTCAGTAAATCAGTGTTGATTAGGACCCACAACAATCTTTTTCTTGCATGTGTCTAATTTTGCACAGGGAGATAAATGCCCCTTTACCCTGGATGCTTTTACCTAGAGTTGCGGGTTGGGTAACTGGTTGAAATGGGTTTGGGTTGGTTGGAATTCCCTGTGAAGACTTTTTTTCTTTCGTTAAAATTTGTAATGAATGATTAATTGGTTAAATATTTTCAAAACAGAAGTGATATTTTCAACCCATTATTTGTAAATGGGCTGGGTCAAATTTTAGAATCTTAGCTGAAAGGGAAATCAAGTCGCCCAAAAATGTAGTTTTAATGTCTACAACTTTCTAATTTGATCTTTTCAGAAGCTTATATTTTTATTTTGCTAGTATAGTATTTGTAATTAGAGGTAGAAGTTTCGACCCTTTTACTTTTGAATTGGTTGGTTTGATAGTATTTGTAATTAGAGGTGGAGGTTTCGACCGTTTTACCTAAACTGGTCAAACATGTAAAGCACAAACTTTAGCTAAAACAAAAGCATATCAAACGGGTCAAAATTTGCACAATGTGTGTTTTCAATGCATGAAACCTACTAATTCATTTTTTGAAAATGGATTATTAATTAAATATTGTCCCTATAATCATATTGTATTTTACAAAGTGTTCATCTGGTCAACCAACCGGTTTCAACCTGTTGAAAAGAGCTACCTGTTTGATTTTTACTAAATCTTCCGATTTGGCCACCATATCACTTGTAACCCTACTGCCAATAACTGCTTACATTAACATTTTGTGACAATTCACAAAGTCCATGTTTATCAACAGGTATGGTTACAAAGACGTGCGTAAAGAAAACCACCAAGTATTCGAGCAACTGTTGATCGAAAGCCTTGAAAAGTTCATTCGCCGTGAAGCTCAAGAAAGATCATTAGAGAGTGACGGGGATGATGATGATTCTGATTTTGAAGATGATCCGTCAAGAGTCGTCGTTGGTCCAAATGGCAGTGTCTATTTTGGCGTCAATGAGGCCGACAACATTAGCATAGCAATTTCAGAAGCAAGCACTTCACAGGATCCCGAGAGGGATCTTCCTGCCTCCACAGATCCCGAGCAAAGTCTTGAGAGCGAGCTTGCTTTCCTGCACAAGGCTAAGGAATCAGGGGTGGTATATCTTCTTGGACATGGTGACATTCGGGCTAGAAAAGATTCTTGGTTTATTAAAAAATTGATCATAAATTACTTTTACGCCTTCATGAGGAAGAACTGTAGGAGGGGGACTGCAACTTTGAATGCGCCTCGCACACATTTGATTCAGGTGGCCATGACTTACATGGTCTGAGTAAATGAGGTTTTCCAGTTTAGGCTGATGATACTTGACCCAGAAATAAGGTGTTCTTTTTTGTTTATGTTATTATGATATGCATATTGTGATAAGGCTGTTAGCGTTTGGACAATACATGCTGTATTCATTCTTAGTTGCCGATTTTGACATCTGTAACCATCTTTCGAGTTGTAGTTATTTGTAATGAATGGACGCACCACTTTTAGACAGTTGTGTCGGGGTTTGAGCAAGGATACAAAAAAACCACAATGGATGTTGAATAACAATTTGAAAGTATCCTTTTAAAGCAATTGTAAATAGTATATATACATTTTAAAATAATAATCAAAATTTCACCATTTAAATATTTGACTAAAAAAGTGGTGAAAATGACCATATTCAACATGGTAAGCATGATTCACAATAGGCAGGTCCAGTGTGACAGATGGAAACAAGTTGAGATCTAAAAAAGGCGCTTAAAAAATAGGTCAAATACGTTAGAACGGATGGGTATATGGTCTTCACTCGCTGTATTTGTGGGGTTGGGTGTTTAATGGCATCAACATGCAGTGGTCGATGATGTTGTCAAGAAATAGGTCGTTGGTTGTGGTGGTGCACCGACAACTGGTTTGGATTTCCAAACCGGTTCCTAATCAGACTTGATACCACACCTAAAACCAGTTTGAACAAAATCACCAATTTGCATATGGGTTTCTACTTTTGAAACTAAAACCAGTTTTGACCGGAACTGATTTGAAAAACCAGTTGACCGATTTCAGCACGAACCAAACCCTGATTTGTATAAGGTTTGAATATTTCCCTCTGTAACCTTCGATTTTTGCGACAAAAAACAAAATGTACACCTCTGCTGTAGACACCTTTTTTAGGCTGCACCTTCCTAGGGTTAACAAGATGTTGATCTGACCACTCTTAGAACCAAAATAAAAGCATAATAAGTGGATGTGATGCTGCGTATCATAACTAAACCTTATTTAAATAAATGATTAGAAAAAAAAACTATCAATTATCTCTTCTTTATCCTTTCAACCTGACAGATCAGCCGCCATGAATGAATGATATACATACAATCTGAATCTAGGAGAGAGTCTTTGGTGCTTCAATGTCTTCTTGCACTTGATATGATGACCCATTTATTTTCTTCTGCTGTAATGATGACGTAAATCTGAATCTCAGAAGCAATGAATTAGCCATTACACCGATAGAGCTGAAACCCATGAGAGCCCCCGCAATCGAGGGAGTAAGCATCAATCCTGTCGCTGGCAACAAACTTCCAGCAGCTATTGGAATCCCAACCTGACAAAAAAAACTGGAACTTAGCCCTAGCAGTGTGTCAAATGTAACCATGTTGTGGTCACCCATTAAGCACACACAGATTTACGAGCCTGATAAAATGTAGTCACGTTTAGTCAATTTCTACATTGGGGAACCTAGGTGTTTCACTCATGTAACTTTTACATGTTGATAACTTGATATACATATGTTATGCGTGAATGCCTCTCCTTGGCCCTAATAGTAGTGTAGTACCACTATTTACCAGATTTTTAAACTATTTTATTAGTTTTAAGTTGACCTGATTCTCAACTTTTAGAAAGGTCGAATAGTTGGATGACAATTTGATCATCACTTGAAAATACCTCGACTGAACTTCATGGAAAAACCCTTTCTAATCATTCCGTGGCGCTCACACAGAAATTACAACTCTATTTTCAATGAATAATAGTGCAATGATTGAGATGTCTGCTTACAATATTGTAGCCAAAAGCCCACCAGAGATTTTGTTTCACGGTGTTCATCGTTTGTCTGCTAAGCTCCAATGCGTCAATTAACTGGAACAGGGTTAATGTTAATCACTATGCGTGAAATACAAATAAAATCTTCATGCAATTGCCACCACGCAGCAAAAGTGACAGCCTGTACCTGTGAAATTTTGTTACCCATGAGCACAACTGAGGCGACCTCGCTGGCAGCTCCAACGCCGCCACCTATTGCAATTCCTACATGTGATTCAGCCAGGGCGGCAGCATCATTGATTCCATCCCCGACCATAGCAACAACATGTTGATCCTTCTGAAGTCTGCTTATAAATTTACTTTTCTCATCAGGTTTGACTCCATAAAACACCTGCCACTCGCAAATTTTAGGTTATCAAAAACAAAATACTATTTTCATGCATAGATTTTTTATAAGTAGAATAAAATCTTTGTACCTGTTCCTTTGGAATACCAACTACAGATGCAACATATTCAGCTGAACTTTTTTTATCCCAGAAAGCAAGTACACATTTATTCCTTGACTAGTCAAAGATTGAACAACATGCGCAGCATCTTCTCTTATCTGATCTTCAACATAAATAAACACCTGCAAGCACACCATCTATCCCGACATACACAACTGATTGATTTTTAAATTCTTCAGTTTCTATAAATGGATTCTCAGTAACCCCATGCCTGCATTAGAATTGGTGTCTAATTAAACTGACAACATTATATGCAAAACTTCATATAGCAGAGTGGTTACAACATAGTAATTAAACTGACAACATTATATGCAAAACTTCATATAGCAGAGTGGTTACAACATAGTAAGTACCTTCTAACCCATTCCAATGTACCAACAGAAACCATCTTCTTCCCACAAGAGGCTACGGCACCAGATCCAGGTTCTTCCATAAACGTTCCATCATCAGCCTGCGTGCTCACATGAAAATTTGATCAGCTTAACTCTATAATCACCAACGTGAAATAACAAATAGCAACAATGTCTAATTTAATGCAAAAAGGAACAAAATAATGACTTCAAATGAAAGGTTTTAACAACCTTCATACTTCAATTCGATTTTCACACAAGACTACATGAGTTGGCCCTAAAAGAGAATGGAAAACTTATGGACTAATATAGCTACGAGTGCATGGAAAATACCTTTACATTAGAACATTTAGCAACCCGGGCAGCTTCCAGGATAGCTTTCCCAATTGGATGAAGCGTATTAGATTCTACAGCAGCAGCTAGCTTCAGTACATCAGTTTCAGACCATTTCTCATTTGAATTTAGCCTGCATCATAGTTAGTTTCTCCATTATCTCACAAGAATCTTACACATGGTTCAATTATATTTAAGTTATTATATGCAGATGACTTCATCAATATATCATATAGGATCCTGATATATGCTTTTGGTAAAGATACAGATCAATACTCAACTGTAACTCGGGATTTTCATCGGATGCTGTGGTCACTATTTTTGTGACAACGGGCTTGCCAATGGTCAATGTTCCTGTTTTGTCAAAAACAATTGTGTTGACCGCTGAAAACTTCTCTAAGATACTTCCACCACGCAAAAGCAATCCTTTTGTGGCACCAAGCGAAGTTCCAACCTATGAAATTAGCATAAAGTATGTAAAAAAGCAGACTATCTTCACAGATTAATATACATATCTTGGATATACAGTATTACCAGCACAGGCAGTCGGTGTTGCTAGACCCAGTGCACATGGACAAGCAACAACCTGCACTCATGGAACATTGGTTAAACTACATTAAATGAAAAGATTACATGATGCAAAGTATCCCCCTTACTTTTTAATGACCAACACGAAGTGAAATTACAGTTTAGTGAAGAAAAAGATGTAATACCAAAACACTACATGAGAGCTGCAATGCTAATGACATGGCACTTCCTTGCTGAAAGGCTACCGGTAATATACGTGCGCCAACAGTACTCCAAAACACAAATGTGGCAGCAGAAATTGCCATTACACCATATGTGAAGTGTCCGCAACCTAGTTAAGCAACATGCAACATTATTGATCAAGCAGAATCAAACAATTTGTAACTTACTGTACATATATGATAAGATTGCATTACTAAAAATTATATTATAATATAAAATGACCTTGTCAGCCAAACGTTGAACAGGAGCTTCTCTGCTTTGAGCTTCTTCTACCAAACGAACAATGTCCCCCATGAAAGTCTCACCTCCTGACCTTTGTACTTCAACAGTAAGTGCTCCATTAAGATTAATACTACCTGCTGACACTTCAGCCTACAACACATCCAATTATTCAAAATTATTTTTAACTGCTAGGAAACCAAGATCTTGCACAAAAATCTTATATGATGTTTGATTTTTATTTTTGAAAATAGCAGCCACATTACCCCTGGAAGCTTAGTGACGGGGAGTGGCTCCCCAGTGAAGCTTGACTCGTCCACTGTGCTTCTGCCAGCTGTGACTATACCATCAGCAGGAACACGGTCCTGAACAATGAGTTTAACATTTTGTAAATTAATCAAATTTGGAGCAATGTTTTTTATCCCTGACATTCTGTAAATATATTAAAACCATAATCTTTACTTACTCCAGGTAGTAGTACAACAATTTTATCCCCTACAGAGGACTGTCACAAGGAACATCTACTGTTGAGCTTGATTCTTTATCATCGTCATCATGGTTCACTAGAAGACGAGCTTTTGGTGGCAGAACACTAA
>JAUTDX010000339.1:0-169713 GCA_030844895.1 Ambrosia x helenae | reverse complement strand
TTTGATTTATAAAGTCTTCCATAATAATTATAAGGATAATAATGTTGACTAAAACAATAATAATGGTTGACTTATCAAATGGGAACAGGAAGACCAGGTCATTACATGTCTTTAACTCTAGACCATTCATTCTTTGGACATCACATAATATGCAAAAAGAAGTGGTTTATAAAAAAATTGTTTATAGCATATTTTTTCACTATATAACATATTTATACGTTAAATAGTGTATGTACATGAGTGTTTGACACCACTTGACGATTCTTATGTTCTCAGATGACGAATCTTGCCCGGTTTATCATAAGGCCGGTTTGTCTTATGGGACATACTCAGGCGGGCCGGTATTTAGGCAAAAAAGGATGCTCGGTTAATTTCCTAATGGACCCGGCAAGGGAATGTCTACTTTACGCCAACGGATGTGCTTGCGTTTGGCTGGGCAAGTGGGAAACACGCTTGCGGTGAACCTCATGGGTAGGGTGCAAACGAGCCGAGCTATTCGAGCTTGAGCCCAAGCATAAAACCAAACTCATTTAGGAAACGAGCTCGAGCTAGCTCGCGAGCCTTAACGAGCCCAGTTTTTATAAAAAAAAAAATAATCAATATATGAGATATGTATTCAAATAATAATAACTAATACTTGTAAATTGTGATGAAAAATAACTAAATTATATACAAAATAATAATTATAATTAACGTAAATTAATTTATATATCATAAACGAGCCGAGCGCGAGCTTTTGTAAGTTAAACGATCTCGGGATCGGTTCGAGTTGTTTGCACCCCTACTAGCGGGTGTATCAACATGTTTTTGTTCCTTTAGCCTTGATACCTTTTGTTCTCTGGCGCCGGACACTATTCGGTTTCTTTAAAGAAACCAACGGTCCGTTCATAACAATATTTCGACTCTCGAGAGCCAAGGTTTTGTTTTTAGTAGGTTAAGTTTTGGTATATTTAGAAAGGGTTAGCGGCGCAGCTTGTTGATCGTCTACCCGCCATCTTAACGTAAATTGTTCTTTATGAAATGAAAATGATACCTAATTATATCTATCTTAAAAGGCTATGTGGGTGGGGTTTCTCCACGATAAATCATTTCTTATGTCACTCACGACTCTCCTATTATAGTAAGGGCTGTTTGTTAACCCCTCTGAATGATTTCATTCAAAGTCTACCTCTGAATCGGTCAGAGGTAGATGTGTTTGGTTCACTACACCGGTACCTCTTAATCATTCCATTCAGTCGAATGCTACAGATTTGAGAAGTCTCTGAATGAAAATCTTGACAACTTACCCTTGCAACCCATATCACATCACAGTATTATCATCCACGAAAAGTTTCCCACCCTTTCTACAACCGTCGACCACATCAACTCCGCACCCCTCCTCCTCCGGTCGCCGTCGTCGCACAACCACCGGTCATCCCCAACCTTCCTTCTCTCTTCCCTTTCTTTTTCCCTCTCCTCCGCACCACCTGCACCCGCCGCCTGCTTTCCGTCGCCTTCCTCCCTCCCTCGTCCCTCCACTTCCGGCGCCGCCTACAATCAGCATGTCGTTTTTCTGGGTTGTAAAATGAGAAAAATGGATTATGGATTTGGGTATTGAATAATGAAAGGTAGGTGCTTGTATGAATGGAGATCTATGAATGGAGGTGATGATGATGATGATGAGAAACTGGGGAAAGAAAAAGTGTGGGAAATGGAGTTATTCAGTGGATAGGTAAAGAATAAAACATTTGACTTTTATATTTTTTTATAAAATTAAGGTGGGGGGTAAAATACTAATTTTATAGAGTTATTCAGTGTTTAACCAAAACCCAGTTACTGATTCAGCACTTACTGGTTCAGACCCTCTTATCCATTCAAACCTATTACTGATTCAGCACTTACTGGTTTAGCACTTGCCAAACAGCCCCTAAGTATAGATATATAGAGAGAAAAGTTTTCATGTTATGGGAAATGGAAAGTACTTGATGCATGTCAAATCCCCCCACCCCCCTTCCCTCTTAGATGTATAAATTTACTAATCTAACTTTTTGCTGAATGGTGTAAATACACTTACCGCTGACCTTAATATCTATAATTTAATTATGACATGTGAGTTGTTTACCATATGGGTGAATAATATTAGTGAGGACGGGGCATAACCAGAAATGCTTACGGGTATCCTACTACCAGCACGGTAACACCGTCGCCAGTAGTGCTGGTAGTGGATTCATGGAGGGTTTTCGTGAGATTGTGAACGGATGGGTACCAATGAGTTTGTCTCCCATTTTGTCTTTTTCTCTATTTTATTTCCAGTGAGTACTACCTTCAAAAAAACTATTTCAGTGAAGTGAATCAGTGAAGTGATCTGGCAGTGCAGGATTGATAGAAATCAGTGAAGTTGAAAAAAACCAACTGGAGCGCCCCGTCCCCCCTCATACTAATTTGTGTGGTTTGATTTCAACAATAAGAAAAGAGGCCGTGATACGTTTCTCACAAAAATCAACTCTGTATTGTGATTGTGATCCAATAGCATTATTATTCTTTTTTCACAATTTTTATTTAATAAGTAGTTGCATTATTCAATGATGTGGGATATAGAAGAATTGGCTAGAAAAATCTTATTATTCCATCTTATTGTGAGCTAACAGCAAACAAAGACACTGAATTACACAATATGAATGTGCATAATGATACAACCAACCCCTTGGTAGCATGATCGATTAGGCTTCAGTGATTCAACGGTCGTTTCTCTTTGGCGGACGAGATGATTCCTTCGGTCTTGGTTCGTTAAAGGCCAATTTTCTGTGTGCAGTATTCTGTAGTGGAGATTCTAATTCCGTCCCGTGTATCAGGTGGTCTGAATTAGTAGCTCCGTCTGTTCAAAAGATAATATATGATACATATTTCATATATTCACAAATTAATCAAGTGTGTTTGTATAATATTGTATGTATGTGTTTACTTATATTTACAAACTTACTGGATCTAGAGACGATTAACAGGAAGCAAATGAAGATCAGAACAGCCACATGTGATCTCTCCTTCCCCATCTTTTGTATTAATGCTCCAACTGCCTGGAGTGAGTTGTATATTATTTGGCAAGAAGGTGCCATATATATAACACACACACGCCATATTATTAATTGATATTTAGATTTTGTTTTGTGATGACTGATGAGCTATCCTACACACTATCCTAAATTTTGAAAGTATACAAGAGAAAATGAATTGTAAAATATAACTTAATACTGAGGAAAAAAGAAAAATGACGAAAAAAACATAATATCAAATAAAAAGGCACAATGATCAGAAGCAAAAATTATAAAGGTATAGGCTAAATATCCAAAAGCAAAAACCTAAAATATAAGATCGTAGAGTTCAACAAAACACCGCTAGAATGAGTTCATTTAGAGTCTGTTTAATAGTCTTCCTATAACTCTTAATTTAGAAGACTATGGGTGTTTGGAGTTGCGTTTTGAAATAGATTTTTAGATTATTGCGTTTTGAAAACGCAAATAATCAGTTTTTAGTGTTTCGGGTTGAGTTTTGAATTTAATTTTTTAGGCTACCAAAACGTAATAATCTAAAAGCAGCTTCACCCTTGCTTTTCCAAAACGCAGAAGATGCTTTGAACAATCAATCCCAAACACCCTCTATGTATTTGAACCAACTATTCATTTTTCTTTATATTTATAAATGTATTTTCATTTTTATTTATAAAGCCTTGCATAATAAGATATTCGGGTGTGGGGGCATGGAGAAGAACGGTGGGCTGACGTGGGCAACCTCCCCCTCGGGGAACACCCCCCCTCCCTTTCGGCACCAAAGACAACAATTCCCCGTCCCCCCATCCCATCTCCCGAAAAATATTTGACCGTTCAAAGAAAAGATCCGTTGGAAAGCAACGGTTATTTTATTAAAAATTACTTTTTCCTTATTTCCTTTATTTAAACACTTTCATCTTTAATTTTTAAAACCACAAATAACTTTCCAACCTCACATGCACATTCAAAATCTTAAATTTTATAAACTTTCAACTTATTATCCATAGATTCTAGGCGCCCGTTCTTCCCAAACACATCCGCTAACCCCTCGAACCAAGCCCCGTTCGTTTTTCCCTCGACACTCGGTACTCCCGCGTCACAACCAATACCTTTGGCGCGTTTAACAACCCTCATAATCCATGGCAAATGCAAATGCAACAACGTCAATGGCAAATGCAAATGACACAAGTCCTGCCCTTCCCTCAAACACTACATGATACCCAAAATGGATCTTTCGAAACAGGAGGCGAAGAATTCGCGCTGATGAAACAAAGTCTCGAGAGCCTTTCGGAGACGAAACGTACGGTAACGAAGAAAATAAAAGACAAAATTGCAAAAAAAGTGGCTTGAAGGAGCGTTCCCTTAGAGTTGAAACGGAGAGAATATATATAGCCAATATATTTCTTGGCATGAAGGCTTCCCAATATATATAAGTTACGAGTTGAATATCCTACATAGTTTTTCAAACTCAAGTGTATAAAGATACAATGGATTACAAAATATAAAATAATGTCGAGCAAAACATAACTTGTTGCCAAGGAAAAAAGACAAGTGACGGAAAAAAAACACATTGTGAAATGAAAAGACACGATGATATGAAAAAAAAAATTAATCTACAAGCTAAAAATCTAAAGACGAAAACCTAAAATCTAAGATCCTAGTGTTCGACGAGACACTGCTAGAATAAGTTTAATCGGAATCCGTTTAATTTCATTCCTACGACTTCTTAAAATCTTAGAAGACTTACTTGAATTCAATCGTTTGTTTTTATTGTGATTTATAAAGTCTTCCATAATAATTGTAACGATAATAATGTTAACTTAAAACAATAATAATGTTGACTTATCAAATGGGAACGGGAAGACCGGGTCAATGGGTACAGCTGAAGTTACATGTTTTGACTTAGACATTCATTCTTGGACGTCACATAATATGCAAAAAAGAAGTGGTTTATAAAAAAAATTGTTTATATCATATTTTTTACTATATAACAAAGTTAAATACATACAATTAAATACACTTAAGTAATTAAAAAGCTTTATCTTTAAAAACTCGTGTATCGCACGAAAGGAATAAATTCGTGTATTACACAAGTTAAATAAATATAATATAATCGATTAATACAAATACAAATAGCCGTCAAAATAAATTTAAAAAAAAAAATCAAATTTGATTGAATTTTTTATTTATTATAACATTCTATTTATATTTTATTTATTATTAGGTTAGAAACACTGGCGGACCCAATAATTTTTTTCATAGGGTGCAGAATCTCTAAGTCCCTGGGTCGTTTATCTATCATGTGGCTCGGGTCGGGTCGGATCGACTCGTATACCAAAAATAATAATACTAAAATTATATAATCAACAAAAGGAAACAAAAAGCCAAAAGTAATTTAAACGTCGTTACATATGTAGAACAAAAATCTAAAATATAAAGTTGTGGATACATCTCGGCTAATCGTAGTAGTTCTGGAATATCAAACGGACAAAAATTATTATAAGGACTCAAGCTATTAATACAAACAAGTACCCTCAGATGTTACCTCGTTAAAACGGTTTCCAAATTCTAGATTTACATATCTAGAATCGAATTGAATAGTTAAATTTATTTGAATTATCTACACTAGACTATAATCTCATTCATTGTACTTGATCTTATCTACCTGGAATCTTATTAAACCTTATAGAAAATAATAGACAATAAACTAAATCAAAAGACAAATAAAACAAATTAAAAAGAAATTAAATAAAAAGAAAAGCATAATAAAAGTTAACGTGACTTTGCCTCTCACCATACTTTTACATATTTTAACTTATTGTACTTAAAAAAAACAAATAGCTCATCTTCGGTTTCAAAAATCCAAGGAGTGTGATTGAAAATTTTTATGGGGTGCAGACAAGATAAACGCGTATATATAAACACTAAAAAAAATTCAAGATGGGTGCCCACACCCGTTGGACTAGGTGTGGGTCCGCCAATGGTTAGAAATTAGTGTATTACACGATGATGGATTAATAAGATATTTAATGGTTATTAGTAAGTGACAAAATAAAATAATAGTTGAGGAAAGATATATTTGATAAACAAGATAAAAATGAGAAAATTATAATTTAATAATATTATTTAATAGTACAAAGAAATAAAAAGCTATATCATTTATTATTATTATTATTTAATAGAAAGTAGAAACATAAAAAATAAATAAAATTAATATTGTTATTTAATATGAGAGATATATAAAAAATTAAGGGCGATGAAGCAGCAAAAAAGATAAATAGTAAAGACAAACATAAAATAAAATAATAGTTTTTTTTTTGAAAAGTGAACTTCATTAGAAAACGCTACCGATCCTCAAATCAAGGACCGTAGCCAACCAATTACAACATATACATAGGGAACAAAGCCCAATCCTTCCAAACCAAATTATTGTACTTGGACCTAGCCTTTAACCAAAGAAAAGCTAAAGACTTAACTTTGGCCACTATCTCAATAACTCGAAGTCTCGAACCTCTTTGCCTTTAAAAATCTTCTCATTCCGGGCGTTCCATAAAACCCACATAGTGACCATGATAATACCTCGCAAAATCTTCGTTGCCTCTTTATTTTCGGTTAGGGGACACCACTTGAAGGAGATCTTTAATGCCAAAAGCATATATCTGATCTACTTTACACCATGCCCCAATACTCGACCAAACGCCAAACGAGAAACCGCAACCAGTAAAAATGTGAGAGTAGACTCAAAATCAACATCACATAAAACACACAAGTCATCCGACAATGGGACCTGTCTTTTTCTTAAAGCATCTTTTGTAGGTATACGCTCCAGTTCTAACCGCCAAACGAAAATCCTAACCTTTAACAGCACCCACGCAATACTCCGAATAATCACCTGGGAAGTCTGGTGGCGATCAGTAATAAGCAGCTTCTTACAATCTGCCACTGTAAAGACTCTATCGCTGTTTCCGGCCCAAAGCCATCGATCAGCTAAACTATTTAAAACAGTCCCAGTCAAGCGACCCTGCAGCTGATCCAATTCAAGAAATTCAGACTCGGAAGTCAACTGCCTCTTCCAGGAACATCGAAAAACAGCAGCATCATCATCCCAGCAGTCAACGACCATTGCCTGTTTATTAACAGCCAACCTAAACAGATTCAGAAATGCTTCTTTAAAAGGAGATCTCCATTCCAGATATCAAACCAGAATCAGATGTTTGACCCATTACCAACAACGCCCCTGAAAATATAAAACACTTGACTGGACTGAATCTGCAGCTTGTTTATATGCGAAACCAGCGCCTTCCAACCACCTGTAACATAACGATTGCAAGGAAGGACTTCCCAGCTTTTGTTACAATCATGACATATATCTATAACACGCCTCCAAGACTCGAAACTTCCACTTTGTATCTCCAAACCCATTTAGTGAGCAAAGAGGAATTAACATCGGCTAACTTGGAAATTCCCAAACCACCGAACTTCTTAGGGCTCGCAACCACCTCCCAAGCAATCCAATGAATTTTTTTAATACTATCATCACCCGCCCATAAAAAACGCTTCATAATCCTTTCTATGTCTTCAAGAACCTTAATCGACGCTTTATAGAGACAAATAATAAATCGGTAGACTAGACAACACCGACTTAATAAGGGTAAGCCTACCTCCAATAGATAAAGATCTAGCCTTCCACGACTTTAATCTAGCTTTACATTTGTCAATAACCGGATCCCAATTACGGACACGATTCATATTCACCCCTACTTTTATTCCAAGGTAGTCGAAAGGCAAAGCGCTATGATTACAACCACATAAGTTGGCCAAAATTTTTACCTCTTCTTTCGGGTCATTGATCCCAATAATACTCGACTTTTGAAGATTAATTTTTAGACCGAGCATAAATGAAAAATCCGAAGGAGCCGAATCATACTCTTGCAATTTTCAATAGACCACTTACCAACAATAAGGGCGTCGTCCGCATAAAGAAGATGGGAGATAATGGGGCCACTATTGCCGAGCTTAATACCTTCAAAACCACCACTCGTCAAAGCCTTATCAAGCAAACAAGTAAAGGCTTCCATCACAATTAGAAAAAGAAAAGGGGATAGTGGGTCGCCTTGCCTTAGGCCTTTTTTACATTGAAAAATATAAGTAGGTGACCCGTTAACCAAAACTGAAGAGCGAGCATTTTTAAGAATCCCTTCAATCCAAAGACACCAACGATTTGGGAACCCCATTTGACCCAGAATAGAAATCAAGAAACGCCAGTCAACATTATCATAAGCTTTCTGGAAATCAATCTTGAACAAAAACGCTTTCTCCCGTTTCTTCTTCAACCAAGCCATAACTTCATTAATAATTAAAGGGCCGTCAAGAATAAAGCGATCCGATAAAAAGCCACTTTGGTTTTCTGAAATAACAAACTTCATAACCTTTTTCAAACGGTTTGCCAAAATTTTGGAAATAACCTTAGACATAATACCAATTAAGGTAATAGGTCTATAATCTTTTAAGTCAACCGGGTTTTTAACCTTCGGGATAAGCGTTATGAAAGCCACGCTATACCCGTGGTTAATGGACCCCGTGTCATAGAAACTCTCCATAAGCTTGACAAAATCATCTTCAAAGAAAGCCCAAAATTTCTTTAGAAAAGTGAAATTGAAGCCATTCGGACCCGGGGCTCTATCTCCACCGCATTCAAAAACAGCTTGCTTGATCTCTTCTCTAGAAAACTTGGAAACTAATGCCTTCTTAGAATCTGGCTGGAGAGTTTTAATATTCTCGCAGAGCATCATCGGCCTCCCTGAAATGTTAGTAGAAAATAACCCACGAAAAAATTGGAAAACATGTTTCTTGACCAAAGTTGGTCTAGATGTTGGCGGCAATTGATTTCTGGCCCAAAGGACTGGGCCCATCCCAAGTTCTCTAAGGGGGCAGTGGCCCTAAGGGAGGATTAGGGTTAATTACTTGTTCACCAAGTTGGGTGATTAGTATAAATACATAAGCCTAGTATAGGGTTTATTGTATCAAAGAGTGTTTATTGTATTAAGGTTTTGAGCTTATTTTCCTTAGTATAATAAAAAGTCAGTTCTCTTTATTTGTGAGTTTGTTCTTTTGATTATTAAACTGGGACTTGAATTGGTATCAGAGCTGGTTCAAGAACCTTAATCGATTAGAACAAGAGAAGAAGACAGCCACCAAGGAGAAGTCTGCAGCCGCAAACCTTCTCAAGCCAACGCCGTCAAGATGGGGGATACTAGCACTCCGCCACCACCGAAAGGGAAAGAAACTGGACCGTCTGCTGTTCAGTGTCCTATGTTGACTTCCACGAATTATTCGGTGTGGTCGATGAGGATGAAGATTGTTATGCGGTTGAATAAAGCGTGGGAAGCCATTGACCCGGGTAGTGACGATCAGGATAAGAATGACCTGGCCATGGGTCTTATGTTCCAATCAATTCCTGAGTCCCTAAGCTTACAAGTGGGAAATCAGGAGAATGCCAGAGGTATGTGGCAATCTATTAAAACCCGGTACTTAGGCGCCGATCGTGTAAAAGAAGCCAAGCTCCAAACCTTATCAGCTGACTTTGACAAATTGAAGATGAGCGACACTGAAACTGTGGATGATTTCACCAGCAAGTTGGCTGGTATAGCCGCAAAGTCTGCATCTTTGGGAAAAGTTATCGAAGATTCAAGGTTGGTAAGAAAGTTTCTGAAGGCACTCCCAAGATCTAAGTATATTCAAATCGTTGCTTCACTCGAGCAAGTTTTGGATCTGGATACAACAAGCTTTGAAGATGTAGTAAGTCGTATCAAGACGTATGAGGAACGCTTGATGGAAGAAGAAGAACACACGTCTGACAATCAAAGTAAGTTGCTATTTTCCAAAGCCGAATCATCAAGAAATCATGCCTATGAGTCAAAGGGGCGTGGTAGGGGTGGTGGGCAGCGTGGTCGCGGCCGTGGCAAGGGTCGTGGACGAGGTCAGGGCCGAGGTTCAAGTGGTCCAGACCAGAATCGCAGCGAAGGTCAGAAATCGGGTAAGAAGGATCGTTCTAATATATTATGTTTCAGATGTGATCAATATGGCCACTTTGCTTCTGGATGCCCCGAAAGAAAACAAAAGCAGGAACAAGCTCATTTGAATGAAACAGAGGAGGATGATCCAGCCGTATTCATGCACGAAACAATTTTTCTGAATGAAGAAAATATTATCCCAAAGAGGTACGAAAACGAAACGAATTGTAATGTTTGGTATCTTGATAATGGGGCAAGTAATCATATGACTGGGAACAAAAGTTTTTTCTCAGAATTAAATGAAAACATCACTGGTAGAGTGAGGTTTGGGGACGGTTCGTGTGTGGAAATTTGTGGTAAAGGTTCAATATTGCTCGAAGGAAAAAAACGGTGAGCAACTTCTTATAACGGATGTTTATTTTATACCGAACCTTCGTAGCAATATTATTAGTTTGGGTCAAGCAACCGAGCACGGATGTGACATTCGAATGAAGGGTGAGTACTTGACTATGCGTGACAGAACCGGGAAGTTACTCATGAAAGTTCCAAGACGGAGTAACCGTCTATACAAGATTGTGTTAAAAATCGGAAATCCTGCTTGTTTACATGCTAAGTTAGAAGATGATGCATGGTTGTGGCATGCACGACTCGGACATGTCAACTTCGAGTCAATGAAGATGATGGCATCTAAAGGGTATGTAAAGGGATTGCCAATTATAAATCATCAGATGCAATTGTGTGAAGCATGCTTGGTTGGTAAGCAGTCACGACTACCATTCCCAGTTACAAGCAACTTCAAGGCTACTGAACCACTAGCCTTGATTCATGGTGATTTGTGTGGTCCGATTACGCCACCTACCATAGCTGGAAACAGGTATGTGTTTGTATTAATCGATGACTACTCTCGATACATGTGGACTTTTATGTTGAAACAGAAAGGTGCGGCTTTCGGTTGTTTCAAGAATTTTAAAGCTATGGTGGAAAAACAAACTGGACGGAGGATTAAAGTCCTTCGAACTGACCGTGGTGGAGAATTCACCTCGGGTGCTTTCAACTCTTTTTGTGAAATGGAAGGCATGGTTAGACACCTAACCGCTCCATACACACCGCAACAAAATGGTGTGGTGGAACGGCGAAACAGAACTCTAATGGAGATGACACGGAGCCTGATGAAAGCCAAGGGAGTACCGAATTATTTATGGGGAGAAGGAGTGAGGCATGCTACGTACCTCATAAACCGAACTCCGACACGAGCAGTGAAGAACCAAACACCATATGAAACTTACAAGGGTCAGAAGCCAAGTGTAAGTCACCTCAGAATTTTTGGTTGCTTAGCCTATGCTAAAATTACCGGGCCCCAAGTAAAGCTAGATGATCACTCAAGAAAGTTAGTTCATCTCGGAGTAGAACCAGCTTCTAAAGCATACCGGTTATATGACCCGGATATCCGAAGAATTGTTGTAAGTCGTGATGTTATTTTTGACGAAAAGGGGGCATGGAGTTGGAGTAACTTTCTCACAAAAATGCACAAGTAAAATCATTTGAAACTGGTACCTTTGATGTTTTTTATGATATTTCTGGTTCAGTGACCACTTCAACAGCTCCAGCGACAACAGCAGCAACTGTCACAGAGTCAGCGACAACAGCAGCAAGTGTTACAGCTTCAGCGACAGATTCAATGACAGCTTCAGCGACACCTGCAGCATCTGCGACAGAATCAGCGACAACAGCAGCAAGTGTTACAGCTTCAGCGACAGATTCAATGACAGCTTCAGCGACACCTGCAGCATCTGCGACAGAATCAGCATCAAATTCTATTTCCGACCAAGAAGAAGAAAATCCACCCCTAAGGAGGTCCACAAGACCTCGAGTGCAGCCAACTTTCTTAAAGGATTATTATGTTGGAGGATCCTCAAACCAAGAGCTTGAATACTTGGAGTTACTTTTGATCCAAGATGACGAACCAAGAAATTTTCAAGAAGCTAAAGCGAATGAAGATTGGGTCAAAGCTATGCGGGCAGAAATTGATTCGATTGAGAAGAATGGCACGTGGCGTTTGATTGATCCTCCAAAGAATGTGAAGACTATTGGGCTCAAGTGGGTTTTTAAGATAAAAAGGAACTCGGATGGTACCATTAACAAGTACAAGGCACGCTTGGTTGCGAAAGGATGTGTGCAAGAGCAAGGGGTTGATTTTGATGAAGTATTTGCTCCCGTTGCCCAACTTGAAACGGTACGTTTAATTATAGCTTTAGCAGCCTCTAAAGGATGGGAATTGCATCACCTTGATGTAAAGTCCGCTTTCCTGAACGGAGAGTTACAAGAAGATGTTTATGTTGAACAACCGGAAGGTTTCAAGAAGACAGGGCATGAACACAAGATTTACAAGTTAGTAAAAGCTCTCTATGGTCTACGCCAAGCTCCGAGGGCATGGAACACAAAATTGAACAAGATCTTGAAGAATTTAAAGTTCACTCAATGTTCACAAGAGCAAGCCGTATACAGGAGGTGTATCTCGAATTCTTTGCTGATAATATGTGTTTATGTGGATGATATGATAGTGACAGGAACAAGATTGATGAGATTGTTGAGTTTAAGAAACAAATGTCAAAGGCGTTTGAGATGAGTGATCTTGGTTTATTAACTTACTATTTGGGTTTGGAAATATACCAAGGGCCGAAAGGGATCAGTATCAAACAAGAAGGATATGCATTGAAGTTACTCAAGGAGTCCAACATGCAAGAATGTAATTTAGCTCACTGTCCACTTGATCCAGGCTTGAAACTTACCAAGGATGAGAATGGTTATGCTATGGACGCGACGGATTATAGAAGACGAGTTGGATGCTTGAGGTATTTGCTTCACACTCGACCAGATCTCTCATTTTCGGTCGGAGTGGTGAGCCGCTATATGCAGTCCCCAAAGGAGTCTCACTATCTTGCCACCAAACACATATTAAGGTACATTCAAGGCACGGTTGCTTATGGTATACACTATGATCGAGGAGGAAGTTTGGCACTAAAGGGTTTTAGTGATAGTAGTCACAATATTGACCCTGATGATGGTCGAAGCACAACAGGTCATGTGTTCTTTTTCGGGGGTGCACCAGTTACTTGGTGTTCACAAAAACAGTCAACTGTTGCACTTTCATCATGTGAGGCCGAGTACATGGCAGCCACCTCTGCAGCGTGTCAAGCAATATGGTTACGAAGGTTAATAAGTGAGATAACTGGGAGAAAGAAAGAGACCGTTGAACTGTTAGTTGATAACAAGTCGTCTATTGCCTTGATGAAAAATCCAGTGTTCCACAAAAATTGCAAGCACATACACACCCGATATCACTTTATCCGAGAGTGTGTTGAAAACGGGCAAGTGAAGGTTGAATTTGTTAGAGGAATAGAACAACGGGCTGACATTCTTACTAAGCCGCTACCGAAGTTAAAGTTCAAGGAAATGCGGGAGCTTATTGGAGTCAAGTACCTACCCAAGTCGAGGTCATCAATTGGGGGGGTGAATGTTGGCGGCAATTGATTTCTGGCCCAAAGGACTGGGCCCATCCCAAGTTCTCTAAGGGGGCAGTGGCCCTAAGGGAGGATTAGGGTTAATTACTTGTTCACCAAGTTGGGTGATTAGTATAAATACATAAGCCTAGTATAGGGTTTATTGTATCAAAGAGTGTTTATTGTATTAAGGTTTTGAGCTTATTTTCCTTAGTATAATAAAAAGTCAGTTCTCTTTATTTGTGAGTTTGTTCTTTTGATTATTAAACTGGGACTTGACTAGAAACCCATTTCCCCCCGACCATAAGACCCGGAATATTATTCCTAGCCTTCCTCCCATTCACCACACTATGAAAAAAGCCGAGTTTTCATCACCGCTACAAGCCAAACGAATACGAGACTTTTGCTTAATATCTAGAGAATGAAGATAATCAAACCACGCAACGCCTTTTTTACTCTCCTCATACACCCATAACTCATCTTCTTCAAGCTCAATATCCTCCATTTTGAGTTCCAACCTGACAATCTCGGAACACATTTCAGCATACTCGGCCTTTTCTTTATCATTTTTATCAACCCACCATTCTTTCAAAGCATCTCTAACCCTTTTAAACTTTGTCGCAATCACCACAACTGGGGGGCCTCAAAGGAGCCTTCGTCAAGAATATCAACAATAAACTTTTCACAACCTTCCCGTTCTAACCAGGAATTGTACCACCGAAATGGTTTAGGGCCGAAATTAGAATCGGTCAAAGATAAAAGTAACGGGCAATGATCCGACTTTTCTCTCGGTAAAGCTCTAAACACCCCATTAGGCCATTTATTCAAAAAATTGTGGCAGACAAGGATCCGATCTATCTTGCATTCTTGCTAAACTTGAATCCCTTATCACTCCCAACCATGAAGGTAAACTTACCCCCCCACCCTCATATTATATTCTGTAAGCCCTACCGAATCAATAAATTCATTAAAGTCCCTAGCACTAACCGGATTAAAAACATAATTTTTTCAACCACATTAAAATCTCTAAGCAAAATCCAAAACCCATCATTCGACTGAATAATACCCAAAAGATGTTCCCATAGCCGCCTTTTTTGCACCACCGATTGCGGACCATAAACATTCACAACATTAATAGGAGTCCCATCCGAAACCAGATCCCCACTTGTTATCAAAAAATTCTGATTAACGATCGATCTTCTTTTAGAAAACACCTTTTCATCACAAACATTGATTAAACCACCCGATCTCCCTTCCGCTTCGACAATATCACAACCGAATCCTTTACAGCCCCATAACCGATCCAAATTAACCGAACTAGCATTAACTAATTGTGTTTCTTGAATTGCCAAAAAAGACACATCATGTTTAGCCTTTAAACCATGAACCCAACCTACCTTCCCATCTGCCCCAAACCCTTTAACATTAATAGATAGGAAATTCATGGAATACCTTTCTGTAAGCCTTCATTCAAGACCGAATCACGGACCAGGTGCTCGAAATTATTGAGATTAATTCCCATTTTACTCCCCAGCTTGACAGTCTCATCCACCTCTTTTTGAACCAACAAAACCGCACAGCTACTGTTCACGTCATTAGTATTCTCTGCGCCTCTTACTTCCGAATCCCCACTAACCTCTGGTTGAGAGTTCAGGTCCGGTCTATGTAACTGGTTATCGTGACAATGAAACCTGCTCACGTCTCCAATGCTTTTGTCACCCACATCCTGCTGATTATTCAATCCCAAAAGAACGTCCAACCCAAAGGGATCCGGACCTGTTGGATCAAAATCAAGTCTGTTCCTTTTAGGGGGATTAGGCCTTTCATCTAAAGAAATCATCCTGGGCTTGGTAATTGTCTTTTTACTAATTTTTCCTTTTACCTCATTGGGCCTGTTATGACAACCCAATAAACTCCCCACCAAAGTCTCCTGGCCCACTTCAATGTTTGGATTAAAGTCTTCAGAGAATTTAAATTGGTCAGTCAATGGTTGGAAAGTAATATTTTTAGAAAAAATACCACCATCATTGTGTAATAATGAGCTTGTTGACTTTTCATTCAAAAGATTAGCCGTTTCCTGATTTTCCTCCGCCAAATTAGCACCTTCCGAATTATGATCATTAATTTCACCGCCAACCTCTTCCATCGGAGTTATATCGGAAACATCATCGGATGCCAGAGACTCTACAACGTTACCTTTTTTAAATAAGAACTCCGGGACCCAATCACCGATCTCCTCCATAACCCAAACCTTGAACTTTCACCGCCTCAAATGTAAAGTAACTTCGTCCATAATCCGCCTTCCATCTCCAACCAAAATGGCAACATATTCATACGAAAGATCATAGTAATCGTTTTTAACGTTTGCTTTGTGAATAACTTTTCCGAAACGCTCCCCGATCGAATTAACAATTTCATTAGACAAAACGTTTAAAGGAATACCTTGAATTTTAAGCCATGCAACTCTTTCAAATGGTAAAGATTGTCCTTTCCGCACTTCAACATATTGGAACAAATCAGTTTGAACCAGGAACTTGATCCTCATACTTTCAGCTTCTTCTAATTTTGAAAACCCAAGCAGAACAGATAGACCTCCCAAATATTGCAACTTGACACCTTCCTCACAATTCTCTTTAAGGACCAAGGGAAGCTTCTTTAAACCATCAACGTCGAAAACTGTAACGACCAAAGCTCTCCCATGAAGGTCACTGTACTCGTTGACAACGTCAGGGACCACGACATCGATCTCTACTTTCTTCTCGTCCTTAATCCCTGTAAGCATTTCCTTGAAGGAACTATTGGTCTGCTGAACAAAGCGATTAACCACCGGTTTATCCGGTAATGGAACAGTATCGTTCACCAACCCATGTCCACCATTCTCTTTGTAACCCAAACCCTTATTATCATCCACTGACTCTACAAACCTAGCTACGTTAGCTCGAAGTTTATACGATCCAATCCAAAGATTCTTCATGTAATCGTCTAGATCATCCTTGTTCCTGGTAACTTTTATCATGACAAAACCGAACCGTCTTCCACTTTATCCCTCTTCCTAGCGATATAAACCTTCTGGACGTCACCAATACCTTTAAGCAAACGCTCCAAATTTCCTCCACTACACCCATCCGGTAGGTTCATAATGTAATACTTGACAGATCCGTCTTCCGAAGTTTGGTTATCTCTCTGTTGACTTGTCTCTTCAATCTCCTTTCCGGGTCGTTGTTATCCTTGTCGTTCTTCTGGTGGTCTTTGATCGCCCATTCTAGAGACCTATAGAAATAAGTGTGATCTCTCTCTCTCTCTCAAATAAAATAATAGTTGATTTAGTGCTTGATATGCTGCAATAGAAGCGTAATAGAATGGATCATCGATTGCCAAATATGATGTTTGGTTAGTCATTTGTAACATCTTTAAATTTTGATGCGAAATACTCCCTCCGTCCCATTAGAAGTGTCTATATTCCCTTTTTATTTGTCCCATTTCATGTGTCCACTTTCAAAATTACTAGCCAATTTCCAAGTTTACCCTTAAAAACACAACTAAAATAAATAAAAAAATATGATGGACCCACATATGACAAGGGTATTATTGTCATATGGCAAGCAAAAAAAGCAATAATTTAATATGCCTAAAACTTTGTTTTTTCAAACTAAGACACTTCTAATGGGACGGAGGGAGTATATAATATCCATAAATTTTTACGTAATGCTTATATTATTGTAGTCAACATTTGAGTTGACGGTTAATTATTGCTTTTGACACATTTGGAGGTCTAGCCCCCGAGGCAATCCGGTTCTTAAAAAGAGTTCAAAAGGTGGTGCAGAGTAACTCTCCAGCGACGAAAGACCTAAGTTTTATTTTTAATAGAGTAGGTTTTTCTATTCAAAAGGGGGTAGCGGCGCAACTTGTGGCTCGTTTACCCTCCTCCCACTTGTAAAGAGTTATTAGTAATTAATGAATTTGATGAAATAAAAAAAATAAAATAAAAAAAATAAGTAAAATTATTTGGATTAGAAGATTTATTGTAATTATTAAATACCTTTAACAATGGAGGGTTTAAAGGGGCTCCGGTGATTCGCACAACCCTTTATTTTATCTGCACAACCTTATACGGCCTGTATAGGGCTATATAGGTCTTTATGGCCATATAGAGCTATACGACTCATAAATGTTTTCCAATGATTGTCAATCATTGGTTCAGGTACATATGAGTCTTTATGGGCCGTAGAGTTTTTTTTTCTTTTCAAGATTGTGATGGAATGGATGTGTTGGGTTTGTCCTCCACGGGCCGTAAAGGTCTATACGGCCCGTAGATAAACAACTTCTACGTCTCATAAAGAACCTCTACGATCCTTCCCCAAACCATCTACGGCCTATAAGGTCTCTACGGCTCGTTTATGGCACCATCTACGGCCCATAGAGGTCTATACGGGCTGTAGTTATATTTTTTTTTCAAGTGTTGTTTATTAGTTTTAAGCATGTTATTTTAGTTTTTTTATAAAAAAATTCCATTTCTTATTATAAAGGTAAAATAGCATAAACAACATTTTTTTTTCATTTAATATGTAACATATTGGGTCTTCTTTGTTTGTGTGAGCCTATATTAACTAGTAGGAATCAAGAGCGTGTTATATAAGATTGTTACGGATGTATTTCTGCTACTTGATATTAGGTTAACAATTTATGGTTAAGATAAAGATGTCTAATTAGGTATTGAATTTTGTTACTTTTGATTGTTCCAATAGTAACTTTAATCGGATGGATAAGTCGTTTTTTTCAGTTTTGTTGTTTAATTTATTAACTTTTGAGGAGTAGGACCAACAATTATATTATTATACGAGAGGTCCAAAATTTTTGTACTTGTTAGTTTTTTATACTTATTATTATTAGGTGTGGCCTTTTTAAAAGATATAACATATTCGAAACTTGACATTTGGGTCAACTTCACCGTCCTTATCTCCCTTCCGTTGTGCTCCCCCTCCATGCGAGACCTCTTCACCACTGAGCAGGAACAAGCTAACCAAGTCCTCAAACCCAGAGCCATCCTTCCATATTGCTAATGCCCGCAGAATGCTATCACATTGCAAGGACTTCCGATTACCCGACTTTCGCTCCTGTTCGCTCCTGCCTAGAAACCAGTATAACCAACTTAAGAGTACAGCGCGTCAATAGAAAGAGTTTGATCAAGCTTTCAACAGACCATGGGAAGCCACTACTTTACGAATGGCAGACGTTAAGGCTTCCGCAAATTCAAGAAACAACTAGGGGGAATACTTTTAATGGTACGAACTTGGAGGGAGAAACCCCAATCAAGAAGGGCAACACCTCCCATCACACCCTGCGGGTTCCTAAGTTCCACACCCGCCCTTGGATCCTGAGGCCTTGAGATCCCTACAATAAATTCTTCGTCAAACCCAGACTTCCCAGAAAAGGTGGAAACATCGTCCTAGTGATGACACCCCCTACTAAGCGCGTGTGTGTTCATGCACCTCCCACACAACCAATACCCAAAAATCCTCAGGGTTTCCTCAACATTCAAGAACAGGTCTAAATCATTAGACATTGCTTTTCTAAAGAATTCCTTTCGATCTTCCTTGATATGAAACTGGTGTAAATGTGGGATTAACCAGCTGTACCCAGAAGACCTAGGTTCCCATCTTTACACCCGTAGAAATTCTTAAGGGGGCAAAGCCAAACTTCAGTGGATGAGCTAGGGACAGAACCCCCACTAGAGGCGTTGGGTGCCATGCAAATAACCAGTCAGACCGGAAAAACAAACTAAGAAGGAAATATAAGTAAAACAAGTCCCCCGTCTCGAGATGAGGAGGGGGCCAGGTACCAACCCACCCAAGAAACGGTGAGAGAGGGAAGCAACCTGTAGTTGCTCACCCTCCCACTCACCACCTCAAAGGAAAAACTAAGTCATGAACAATCAACTAGGTGGCGTTTTGAGAAGGAGAGGGCACATGGGGGGGGGGGGGTAAAAGGTGGTGGCAGGCGCAGAAGGGGGTTTTCAGGCGAAGGAGGGTGGTTTCAGGCGTAGGAGGGTGGTACCATGTGTAGGAGGGTGGTTTCAGGCGTAGGAGGAAGATTTCAGGCGTAGGAGAGTGGTACCAGGCGTAGGAGTGAGGTTCCCAGGCGTAGGAGTGAGGTTCCCAGGCGTAGGAGGATGGTGCCAAGCGTAGGAGGGTGGTTCCAGGCGTATGAGAAAGGTTCTAGTCGTAGGAGGGTGGTTTCAGGCATAGGAGGGAAGTGTCAGGTGTTTGAGGTTGGTGTCAAGCGTAGGATTTTGATTATTATTATATTTTTAATAACTTCTAAACGGTTGGGTGGGTTTTGATTAGTGGATTGAAGGTCAGGTTTGGTTTGGAGGTGGGTTTGGGGTTGGGTTGGGTTTGGGATTGGGTTGGGTTTGGGCGGGTGGAGGCCGGAATAGTGACAACGGAGTGGCAGAGAAAGACGGCGGCGGTGGTGCAGGGTGACAGTTCTGCGGAGGCGAGGTGATAGGTGGGCTGAGGTGGTCGTGAAAGGTTTGGTTGGGTTGAAGGAAAACGGTGGTCGAGGAGGGGTTGGTTGGGTTTAGATGTCTTTTGAAGTCCTGATTAAATTAAAAAATAGTAAACTAAAAAGTCTTTATTTTGATCAACAATCAACTTAGAAAATAATTTACACATATAAATTTACATGTATTCCTAAAAAAAGTTATACATGTGTAAGTTTGTCATTTACACATGTGTAAATTTGTTGTATTTTCACATGTCTAAAAAGTTTATTAAGAGTGATTTTGAGAGAATAATTTTCTAGTGTTGTATTTAAATTATAATGAAGGTTGTATAAAAATGATATTTATTGGTTTTTCATCTGTTCTTATGGTTTTCGCAATATTTAGCATTCATAGGATAATCCACCCATATGTATATTATTATTATTATTTGATTAGTAGAAAATGCGTAATTATGTTTTTTGTGAACATTCCAATATAAATTCTATTTAATACAAAGTTTTATTCAAAATAAAGTATGTCTTATATCGTAAACTAACAAATTATCGATATTATACCTAACGAAACCGTTAACGACCGAACAACATCGTTTACAACCACATTTCATTTTAAAAACTAAAAAAAAAAAATTAAAAATCAAAAGGAAAACATAAGTCTTTACTCGTGTTCTTGCGAACACCAGAACCAACACAACTACACAAGATAAGTGGTTTTAACAAAATTAAAAAAAAAAAACATCGAATCTAAACCCTTTTACTTCTTCAATCACAAGCCACTCAACAACACACCCTTCAATTCCTTTGATCTTCAACTCCACCAAACATCATCAGATTACAATAATGTGTTCATCTTCTTCATCCACACCCATCTTCTTCCCTCTCCACATCCCTTGTACTAACCACCACTTTATTAAACTCTCATACCCATTTCCTTCCCCTAGAAAACAAAAGATAATATCTTTATCTTCATCACTTACCCAAGATAACATTCAACTCTCTTGGGCCTCTTCTGATAGACAAAACATTCAAGATTACAATGGTTGGGCTTTTGTTGAAGACACTGTTGGTTCAAAAAAGCAGACCAAAGGTATATTTTTCAAGATTTTCAAGATTTTTAAGATTTTGAATTGTTTTATAGGAATGTGATGGAAATTAGTATAATTGAGATGATATTGGAACTAAAGTTTGTTGCTTTTTGGTAATTTAGGATTGCCCACATTTGTTTTGTTTGGTATTGGGACTTCTGTTGTGGCTTTGCTTGCTGTGTTTGCGCGTTTTACGCTGTCGAGAAAGGGTATATCTTTTTTGTTTTTGGTACATTTTATCTGTTGGAATTGGAGGATTGTGTTGTTTTTAGATATTATGCAATGTGATGTTTGGAAATGATGATTTTTTTCTATATGTGATTCCTTATTTTGGTTTGTTTTAGGTTTTGTTTTGCGATTTAGCGGCCCGTTTCATGTTTCGGTTGAGAATAAATCGTTGGGTTCTGAAGATGGATTGAATGTGGATGAAGGTTTTGATGAGCCATTGATAGAGAATGTTGATGAAGAAGTTGATGTGATTGCCAAAGAAGGTATTAATTGTGGTTAATAATCTGAAAGTGTTATTGTTGTCGTTTTTTTGTGTTAGTTTGTTGTTTTAATCGGTGATTGTTTTACAGTAACCGGTCATGGTAAGTGGGAAGAAGGAAAGCCCGGAAGAGTTGTAGTTCCGGTTTCTGCAGATGCTACTCAACAGGAGGCTCTATCGTGGTTGAAGAATCTGAAGGTATTGTTTTTGCAAGTCGTAGTTTGTGCTTTGGTTTATGATAAAGACTATGTCTATGGCACTAATAGTTGTTATCTTACTGTTATAACACCAAACTAGTTAGATAGAGTTGATCTTTTCTTTAATGGGCCGGGTCGGTCGGTCAGACCAGCTGGTTTTCGCAGGTTGTTGGTTCGGTTTTGGCAGTGTGAATCGATTTTTTAGTTTTACCCCTAATTCGTTAGTTTGTATTAAAAAGTTTAAGTTGAGAATGATAGTTCATAAATATAATAGATATACATAACTGCATATCCCTTAAATGAAAAAAATAACTAATTAAAAAAAGCTAAATGAGTGTTCTGTTTACACGGCCGGTTCCAAGTTCCAAACCCTATAGACTTTTTTAGGGGAGTGTGTAGCTACTTTTAACGGGATTCGTGCTTCCAGTTTTTCGTCTCTTTGTTCTTTTATCAGTTGCTACTATAGCTTTCTCACCATTTTATGTTAGTGGTAGTGTACTACAATCATTTTAGTACTTTGTGTTTGTTTGTTGCTTTGATTTCCTTAGACACACTGTATGTTATCGGAACAACTATACTTATCGTGTCAAAAAAGGTTTTTGGTGTCCGGAGGTCTCAGTGGGAGCAACCTCTCTATCTTTTGGGATAGAGGAAACCAAAACCTACCAAGAGCTCTGCTATGAGTGGGATTTGATTTTACTGTGTACGTTTGTTTTTTCTCCAAGCTCCAAACCGTGGGCCAGACCGTTAAACTGCCAAAACCGAACCCTATAGGCCTCTAACTGGCGACTTACTTCCGTTTGAGTGGTTCGGTCGGTTTCAACAACTTATGAACAATTCTAACTTTTTCTTGTATTTAAAATTATGTGCTTATGTCCGATTTTTATTAGTTGTCAGTTAGATATGATTATTAGTATACATACAAAACTCAGCTTGATATTATTATTGTTACATTGTATTTAATTTAGATAAATCAATTAACGTTTGGTTAGTTAAACCGAATGAAATAATATATTTCGTTTACCAGTAAACAGTTGGTAAAGAAAAACCGTCAAACGAAAAATTCACTAATAGTCCATTTAGAATCAAGTTTTAGGTTCAGTTATTTGACATTCCTCTAATAACATGTCATATACAGATCATTGAAGATGAAGTCAAGGCAGATGAATTGTGTACCAGGCGAGAGTATGCAAGATGGTTAGTTCTAGTTAACTCCAGACTTGAAAGGTACCAGCTTGTGCATGCATTCTGCTTAGTTATTATTATGATTAATTATTTTTTATACGATAGAATGATAGACGACAAATGTATTTCACTATGTTTTTTTTTCCGGGTTTCAGAAATCCAAGGCATAGGATACTTCCATCTGTCGCACTTGCTGGATCTACAGCTAACGCTTTTAATGATATCAGTGCTGAGGATCCCGACTTTGAGTACATTCAAGGTAAGATTGATATTGACGTCACGTTGCAGATGCTGATAGCCTGCTATTGTATGATATATGTGGCAAGGAGGGGGGGGGGGGGGTGACGGGTCAAGAAGGCCTGGGTTGGGTTGGCATAATAATTCTATCTAAAATTTTACATTTTTTGTAAAATAATTAATTTGTCAAATATTATTACTTAACATAAATTGTTTCACGAATGATATACTATTATGAAATGTGAATAAATGATTTTGTAGGTTTTAGGCATTGAAAATGCAGTCTTTTCAACCCGTTTCACCTGTTTTCTTTTAGCTATTTTTTTTTCATTTTACCATTTGACCTGCTAATTATAACATGACCCAAATCGACCGTTCATAAGTAACCGGATGAATTTGCCACATTAAATTTACGCCTTTTATCTTTTTCGGAATATTAAAACTGCTCATCTTGTGCTGAATGTATCTATATGGTTATATATATGTTTTTTGGAACATTAGCCCTGGCTGAGGCTGGTGTTGTTTTGAGCAAGCTCTCTGGTGAAAATTTAACACCTGATCTGGGTAGCAAGACAAGCGGCGACGTAAATTTTTTTCCCGAGAGGTATATATTGAGCGTACCACATATCAAATTTGCAACATTTTTAAGTGCTTTTTTCAAGGTTGCAGAAGGCGCTAGGCGGGCGGTGAGGTCCAGCCTAGGGAATAGTCGGGACTAGGCGAAAATTAGGCGGAATTAGGCGTTTTGGTATTTTATACGTATTATATATATATAATTATATATACACACACACAAATTTAGGTGTTTTTTGAAAATATGTTAAGATATATACACATAATACATAGAAATACTTAGATATATACACATAATACTAAGAAATGTTTAGAAATTTAATTAAAAAAAAAAAAAATACCACCGCCTAGGCCCGCCCAGACTCCGCCTAGTCCCCATTTCGCCTAATTCATCGCCCAGGGTGAAATTCCGATTTCTTCTTCAGCCTAGCGCCTAGGCCGCCTTCTGCAACACTGGCTTTTTTTTCACGTTAATCTGTTTGGTTTTTAGATTGATTTCACGTGAAGATCTTATTGGATGGAGAGCCAAGTTAGAGTATCAAGTCATGCCAGGACTAAATGAAGAGGTAGGATTTCAAAAGGCATATTTTGGTTCATATCAATACGATTCACTTTGAGTTGACCTGAAACCTTCTGTTCTAAATTTCTAATTTTTTTTTGTTATATTAAATATTTTTTTGCAAAACTTACAATACTTTTTTTTTAAATCAAAGTAATTTACATGGTTTTACACATTAAAAATAGACCTTGTAAATTCTTCGACAGATTTTTTTAAGCTATTTTTGTATTTTTACCGTTTGACCCGTCAGAGATGAAACATAATTCAAATCAACTAACTTATAAGTAATGAGTCAAGACAGAAATGACATATACTGACATTTTAACAGTCCAGATACTAAGGAAAAAAATCGGCTTCCTGGATGCAAGGGAGCTGAAATCAGACGTCTTGGCGGTGCTTTTTAGGGACATGCTGACTAACGAAAAAAGCATAATGAGAAAAGTTTTTGGTTATATTCTATCTCTTTCTTCTTTACATAGTTTACAAACCCCTACACTATTTAGTAATTTAATATACTTGATTCTGTATATATCAGGTCAGATCAAGCGGTTTCAGCCCGGGAAACCTTGCACCAAGGCCCAAGCTGCAGTGGCACTCACAAGTGGAAGAATGACCGAATCCATTCGCCATGAGTTCTCAAAGCTTGAAGCTGAGAAGTCTTCACGCGAGATTGCAAAAAAAGAAATCAAATCTGCAATTCTTGAGAGAGGTGAGATACAGAGGTTTTGGGAGAAAAAACTAGCGGATGAAAGAAGACGGTTTTTGGAGGTCGAAGCGGCTTATCTGGAGGCATTAAAAGATTTGGAAAATTATAAGCTTAATCAAGAAAATATTGCTAGTAATTATCTGAAGGAGACTGCAGCGTTAGACTGTCAAAAACAGCTTCTTTGTAGCTTGAAGGAAGAACTAGATGAAATGAACCAGAGAATCGCGCATGAACGGGCTGGTTATGTGGATGAGGAAGATAAAGTCCGTCGTACTGTTCGTGAACTAGAAGTCAAATATGAAAAAGTTCTTGATTCAAGGTCGATACTTGAGGCTGAATTAGAAGCCCTTCGTATACTCAGGTACACATGGCAACTTTCTGTCAAACCTCTGCTTTTCATGCGTTTAAAATTAAGTAAACATAAAAGTATGTTTGTTTTTTATGAGCCTGGCCAAACGAGTCAAAACATGTTCGGGTCAAAACGGGTAGTTTAAAAAGGTATCAATTGGGTTTGGGTCAAAACGGGTTTGACAAACATGAATGGGTCGTAAAAGAAGTTTTACCATAAAATTGCCTGTTTGGTGGGCTCACCCAATCAACCCATTTTGCAGATCTTGGATAGAAGACGAGGCAAAAAAAGGTCAAGCTCGGACAAAGGTTCTTGAAGAAGTAGGTCGAAGGTGGAAATGGGGTAGTAGTTCTTGAGCCGTTCTTGTGAAGCCAAATTGTTCGATCGATTCCTGATTGATACATAAAAAAACACTGAATATTTTGCTTTGAAGTAGTAAAAAATAAAGAGGTTCAAGGTGGCGCGCGTGTTTTGGAAACTGAGATGTTAGCAACACCAAAAGAGGGGTTCTTGTGGTGGCGATCAAGTGAGTATTAGTGGTGCGAAGGCGGTTTTCAACAGTACTTTCATATATTTGTTGTGGTATTATGTTTATTTAGTTAAAGGTAAGGGTATAGACGGCGACAAGTGAGCCATGAATCGGTTAACTGAGCCAACTTGACTGTTTGGCAACTTGGTTAGCATATATGAGGCAAGCAGGCTAGTTTGTGTGAACAAACTAATGTAATTTACATTTCTAAATTAGTAAACACTCATTTATGGATTTAAGTTTGTTTATTTTAGAAATGGGAATTGAAATTAATTTTACATTGTGTTCGGTTGATTAAATATATTGAAATTTATTTATTTAAGTTCCTTCTATTGAAAGGATTTATCAAACAACCCCAACACTATGGTTGCGGTTTAACATAACGACACACAACGACTATCACGTAGACAGAGAGTTTTAACTAATCTACCATTCAACTATCACCTTATAGTTTAACTAAAAATAAATCAAAAAAGAAATGTCATTGGTTGAGTTTTGGTGGCCCCGAATTCGGAACAACTAACACTTGTGAATGGCACGCCCCTTTGGTTAACGCACCTCTCCAGTTGCTTGGCATGTTGTTTGAGGTGTTAACAATCCAATTTGGCTAGCCGCATTAAGCCACAACATGTAGTCTAATATTCTCGTTTATTTATGTAATAGCATGCCCAATAAGACATTTTTAGAATCAACCTTTTTTAGTTTCCAAGTCATTCTTTCTTATTGTGGACCTTGTTTTTGCCCTTTGCTTGCTATGAACTAGAAAAAAATGATTAAGGTGAGGCTTATTTTACCTTTTAATTAAAAAAAATATATTTATAAAGAGAGATAGTAGTTATAAATAAAATAAAGTGGTGATGATGTGCCAGTATATTTGAATGTGTTTGGATTTTCTTATTTGATGAGTTTTGAGTGTTTTTAAAGAAAACATTTTTTTTTCTGATGTGGCATGCGACATGTTTTAATTGTTTTTAGATGTTTTTAGTTTCCTTAGGGGATGGTCTAATAATCTTCTAAGAAATTGCTAAACCTATAATTAGTAACTTACTTTATGCATCTTTGTGTTGTATATTTTGTTTGGGGAGTTTTTCAAAAAAAAAAAAAAAAAAGTTTGAATCTTTTCCTTTTTAACTCTAAAGTCTGCATATTTAGCAATTTAAGCCCGTTGATTTCATTTTTCACTTCTAACTTAAAAATTTTCATCTTTTGCAATTTAACCGCTTTGGCTTTTCATCTTTTTACAATTTATCCCTAGTACGTTTCTTACTTTCAACTTTGGTCACTCATATTTTTCATATTTCGTATGTTTTTCATTTTACAATTTTTTTTTTGAAATTTCGTGAGTTAAGACACCGCAATGTGCGTGTATGGTTGAAAGTTTTTTAAATTATGTTAGTTAATTAGTGATTGTAAATTTTGCATAACATTAATGTATAAACAACAGTCAAGTTGAGGTTTATGTCTACTTGATACATCACAGGCTCGTGGGGCAACACCCGCAAACAAAATACCATTTTATAATATTTTGAAAGTTCAAATTACTTTCATTCTAAGACTACATAGTGTAGAGGTGTGAAAAGGGGATATGAAGCCCCTTTCACGCTACCAAACTCAACCCATACCCGACCTGTTTCTATCCCTGGTGACACTTTCTCTTTACTGGAAAAGAAAAGACCAGTAATAAAGGGCTTTGAATGCCAATTCCCGCCATTAACAAAATGGCTTTCACAGAAACCTTATTTTACACTTTCAATATGAAGCTCAAATTCATGCTTTCATCTTCCAACTGATCAATCTTTTGGTTCACATTCATCTGACAAAAAGGTAACAAACCCTGAATCCCCATCACTATCTGTGTCTACATTATCTTGAATTGTTCAATACTTCAATTGCTATATATGTATATGCATACGAAATTAGGGATTAGTTCTGTATTATATTGCGTTTTTTCGAGCTTAATCATTCCGTAGTTACTAAACTGGCAGTGCTCTAGCAGTATCCGGATGACTTTTTCTCCGGTTAAAAGTCTTGTTAGTGACAAAATGTCATGCGAGAGGTTTTACCATAGTGGGTCTTTGGGCAATGAGTTTCCTTTAGAATTGGTGATGGGCTGGGTCACTAGCGCTGTTTGCGATCGCACGAATGGGTTCTATGCAATATGGATTTGTACCATATGCATTTAAAGTAGTGTCTTATACTAGTTGTGTAAAGAAATAAGTATTGACAGAGAAAGTGTTGGTTGTTCAACAAGTTGCTAGCGGACGCTTGTAGTCAGGTCTATGCAAAAAATTGTGAGGCGTATGAACCTAAACATGACACGTATTGGTGGGTTGACACAAACACCATCTGTTCAACATGGAAAATATATTTTACTCTTTTTGGAATGATAATAATCTATAATTATAAATTTATAATCACAAAAATAAAAATGTGTTTAAACTTTTAACAATTACTTTTAAATACCGATTTCTCTGTTTAACTTTTTAAGTTTTCGGCATAAAACTTTCTAGCTAGTTTAAGTGTGGGTAGTTAAAGGTTCAAGGTGTAAAGGGTGAGCTTGCCTTATAGGTGCAAGGAGCATAAAAAGCGCGTGTCCAAGACAAGTAAGGCGCATGTCTAGTCCAGGCCATTTATAGCTGTTTTAGACAGTTTTCGGCTAGTTCAGACCATTTGAAGCTACCTTTGGCCTGTTCAGACAGGTTTTTTGGCTAGTAAAGGGAGTCGTCGCGCCTTGCAGCACTAAAGGCGGTTTTGCTACCCTTCAACTCGGTGTGCGCCTTTGGCACCTTGAACTACATAGTTTAAGCTATGACATAAAACACAGGTTTTTTTTTCTAAATATAAAATAACAAGTAAAAAGCTCAGCAGTCAGCACATGGACCTGCCATGTTGATCCGAAACTGACCCGTTTAGCTACCCTTGTTCATAGGTTTGACATGAAACTTACCCGAACCTATTTAGATTAAACTTAACCCCGTTTGTCATGTTAGATTTTTGTCCTGTTTTTGTGGCATGTCACACGTTTACACCCCTAGTGGACAAGTTCTCTTTCTATGATAATCAACCTGTCACAAAAAAAAAAAAAAAATTACACTCACATTTCTTAAAGTTAGTAGAGAATTTGTTATTGCTTTTTCCTCAGACTCATCCTCAAATGATAAGAATACCAAAGAATGTAAGGTTTTCCCATAACCAGAGTAGGAGAATATTTGTCTTTATGCAATCACAATGAGTCCCTACTATGGTGGTCCAGAGTCCAGGCTCTTGGCACCTACTTACCTATCTGTAGCATATTATCCCTAAGCTAAAGAAAATTAGTTTACTCTTATTTTCATAATGCAAGTAACAATTACATCAAAGTTGAAGTGCTAGGTGTTATTTGGTTAAAATTGTTTTTTGTTTCTTTTTTGTTCTTTTTTTTTATAAATTATTTTTACTAATTAAGATGAGAGATTGAGTGTGTTATCAAGGGGTACTTTAAGTATATGATAGCTAATTTTTTTTTTTGAAGGTGTAAGTCTTACTTTTTTGCCAATAATTAATTACTTTCATTTCAAGACAAAGAAAATTACATCAAAATAGCGGGCAGACGGGCAACAAGCTGTGCCGCCACCCCTTTCTGAATAGCAAATCCTAATCTACTAAAAACGTAACTCTGCCCACCCGGAGCCGAGACACTACTATGAATAGCTATTTAAAGACTTTTAATTTAATTAAAGACTTTTAATTAAATTATTTCTGAATAGCAAATCCTAATCTGCCCACCCGGAGCCGAGACACTAATATTGTATATTTTTAGGAGGGTGAGACAATCTTGGTTGAAAAACAGCTTTGTCGCGCTGAGCCGCTTGAGGTCCAAGATTCAAGAAGCCAAGGCGAGAGGTGAAGGCACTAGCTTCACGTATACGAGACACTCGATATCAATAAAATAAATATAAATTAATCTTAGATAACATTACAAGAATTTGTATTTGTTAATCTTAAGACTCCTAAAAATAAATAAGATAATAAACTTTTGATGTGTTAATTAGCAGAAAAAGACCCAAAGGGTCCAATATGTGGCCATAAAGGTTTGTTGCTGTAGTCACGGATAACATTTTGTTTTACTCTCTTTTATGATTAACATGCCATATGCATCAATCCATTAAAACAAGAACAATCTCTACCTTTCCTTTCTTAACTTATCTTTCTCATCCATCCCTATACTTTTCCATCAACCCAACCAATTAAAGAAACCATTTTTTGCACTTGTTTTACAAAGTGGGCCCACTTCTCATTTTTTGCACCAACTTAAGTTATTCTAACCATCCTGTCTCACAAAGAGTCCTTTCTTGCATCACTTAAGACAAAAAAAAAAAAATAAATAAAGTAAAAAGATTGGTTATTGTTACAACAGTTATTTATAGTTGGTTGTTTCTTACATACTCAAGATAATAACATACAAGGTTGTGTGGATACAAATCATACAGTTAGCTTGGATATCGACCCGTGGTCCCGTATTAATTGTTAGTCCATAAAAGCAAGACAATTGTCATCATCATCAAGCTCTTAAACCACTTCCAGAACTCTATATTAGCTAAAAAATAGCAGCATCCAATTTTACAGACTCTGGACCAGTCATTTAAGTCGCTTTCGGCTTGTAAATTTGTTGATGTTAAATACTTAAATACCATATTAGCAAAAACAGACCCACCCATTTTATACCCGGGTTGGTATAGAATGTCAATCCTTTGGAAACAGAACATGACCATTAAATATATATGGTTGGTCTAGCTTATAGTAGTTGCTGATGTTATATGATTCTTCCTGTCAGAAATTTCTATAATTCTGTTGTGTTGATTCTTCATTCCTGTAGCTTCATATTGCTCTTCAAAGTTTGCTAAACTGTTGTTTTAAAAGATTCTGAAGTAGAATTCTTTTAGTATTAGTTCTTCTGCAGATACGGGTCGTTCTGTGTTACTTGTGTTACGTCTGTGCTGCATAGATGCTATGAATGGTTGATCATGCTATCTTGGGATGCTGGTTGAAAGGGGTTCTAGTTTTTGGTGGAAATATCATAGTTTTATATCCACAATATCCACATGATTGTCAGGGTAGGATTTCTGGTTGCTGCTTCAATTGCAGCTTATGCAGTTAAGCAGGTTAATGTTAAACGTCCTCCTTCGTCGACTCCTGTAATCAAATCTGCAGGTTGTTCTTGCCCTTTTAGACTGCAAATTATGATACTTTGAATAAATTTTGGTTTTGTTTTTAACTATTTATAAAAATTAATACTGATATTACTCTTATGTTAATATGGTGAAAATGGAGCTCAGGAAAAGATGAAGAGGAAGAGGAAAAAGAAGAGGTCAAATTGATCAGTGGTTTGATCAATGTGCAGCCGAATAGTCCTGATTTTGAAGATGACATCCTGCCAGAGTTTGCAGACCTTTTATCAGGTGAAATCGATATTCCATACGATAAAGACCGTGTTTATGAATCCGAGATGGCCAATAGCGAAATTGAGCTGGAACGGTTACGAAACCTTGTTAAAGAACTTGAGGAACGAGAAGTCAAACTCGAAGGCGAACTGCTTGAATACTACGGACTGAAAGAACAAGAATCCGATGTTGTTGAATTACAAAGACAAGTGAAGATCAAAACAGTGGAAATTGATATGCTGAACAAGACAATCAGTTCTTTACAAACCGAGAGAAAGAAACTGCAAGAAGAAGTTCTTCAAGCAGCTTCATACAAGAAGGAATTGGATTCGGCCCGGAATAAAATCAAGGAGCTTCAGAGACAGTTTCAACTTGAAGCAAACCAGACCAAAGGGCAGCTGTTGTTATTAAAGCAACAAGTTGGAATTCTTCAAACAAAAGAAAAAGATGCAGTTAAAAAAGATATCGACATTGATAAAAAGTTAAAAACATTAAAGGAACTAGAAGTGGATGTTGTGGAGCTCAAGAGGAAGAATAGAGAGCTTCAGCATGAGAAGAGAGAGTTAGTTATTAAGCTTGATGCAGCTGAGGCCAGAATCGCGACATTGTCCAGTACTACCGAGGTAACTCTTTGTTGTATGATAAATTGATCATTAATTCAGTGATGTTTTTGATCATTATGATTTGTTTTTCATGGTGTTATAGACCGAAATGGTGGCCAATGTTAGAGAAGAGGTGAATAAGTTAAAGCATACAAATGAGGATCTCTTGAAGCAAGTAGAGGGACTCCAGATGAACCGTTTTAGTGAAGTCGAGGAGCTGGTTTACCTTCGTGGGTCAACGCGTGTCTACGGTTTGAGCTTCGAAACTATGAGACACCGGCCGGGAAGACGTCAGCTCGTGACTTGAACAAAAACTTGAGCCCAAGGTCCCAAGAAAAAGCTAAACAGTTAATGTTAGAGTACGCGGGGTCCGAACGTGGACAAGGTGGGGACACCGACCTTGAAAGCAACTTTTCTATACCGTCGTCTCCTGGAAGCGAGGATTTCGACACTGCTTCGATTGATAGTTCCATGAGTCGTTACAGTAGCCTTAGTAAAAAAACGAGTTTGATTCAAAAACTTAAGAAATGGGGTAAAAGTAAAGATGATTCTCAATCTAGTGCTCTTACTTCGCCTGCAAGATCGTTCCAAGGCGGGTCCCCACGGGTTAGCCATAAACCGAGAGGCCCGTTAGAAGCTCTCATGTTAAGAAATGCAGGCGAGTCTGTAGCGATCACTACATTCGGGGAGGGTGATCAAGAATCCCCTAATTCTCTTTCTGATCCGAACAATGTAGCATCATCATTCCATTTAATGTCTAGATCAGTTGAAGGTGTTTTAGACGAGAAGTACCCTGCGTATAAAGACCGTCATAAGCTTGCTTTAGAACGCGAAAAGAAAATCAAGGAAAAAGCCAATCAAGCAAGAGCAATTCGGTTTGGTGATACTTCAGGTTACAAACCACCAAGCAACAGTAAGACAGTTAGTTTGCCGCCAAAACTTGCTCAAGTTAAGGAAAGAGTAACACTAACTCCTGATGCTTCAGCTAACGAGTCTGCTGATGGTACTACAGTTGGTTCTCCAGCCGTGAGCAAGATGCAATACGTAGACATTGAAAAGAGACCACCTAGGACTGCACGTCCTCCTCCTAGACGGACAGATGGGGCTCCTGCTTCCACCGCTAATCCGGTGGTGCCTGGAGGTGGACCTCCTCCTCCTCCACCTCCACCAGGAGCCCCACCACCGCCTGGTGGGCCACCACCACCACCTCCTCCGCCAGGAAGCCTTGGTAGAGGAGCTGGCGGTGGTGACAAAGTTCACCGCGCTCCAGAGTTGGTTGAATTCTACCAGAGCTTGATGAAGCGCGAAGCAAAGAAGGATACATCTGTTATATCCGCTATTGCATCTAACACAGCAGATGCAAGGAGTAACATGATAGGGGAGATTGAGAACCGATCAACTTTCCTGTTGGCTGTATGTCTCAAGATTCTAATCTTTTATATAATCTATTTGTATTAAATATAATGCTAAACTGATATATTATCATCTTTTTTCAGGTGAAAGCTGATGTGGAAACTCAAGGTGATTTTGTTGAGTCACTTGCTTCTGAAGTCCGTGCTGCTTCCTTTACAGACATAGAAGATTTGCTGGCCTTTGTAAACTGGCTAGACGAAGAACTCTCCTTCTTGGTATGCTTTATATAATTTATAGGGGATTTGCAGTTAGGCTTGGCCAGTGTTGATGAAAATTCTGGGCCAAACCACTAACTACGGTTTTGGGGAATAAGAAACTGAAATGGCCTTTTTACCGGTTTGGCAGTTTCACTGTTCGTTTTGAGCGTTTGAACTGATTTTTTATCTTCTTTTTTTATTTTGGTGTCAAAATCATTAGTTTGTATATAAAATTTAGAAGTGATAAAGATGCTTCACTTAATGCATATACATAACTACATATTTCAAAAAGTGGAAAAAAGTCACATAAATAATAAAGGTTAAATGTTTGGTTCCATGTTACAAATCGGACCGAACCATCAAAACCAAACTGTGAAATGAAGCATTTGGATCTCAAACCAGCCAAACTGGCCGACTTGCCTAGGTTCCCTTTTGAACATACCCTATTACTTTGTTTTATATACTAATGTCTTCATTTACAATTTACAAAAAAAAAAAAAAAAAAAAAAAAAAAAAAAACTTAACAAAGATTGAGACTTGAGTTATGCTGTTATGTTTGGAAAGGTTGATGAGAGGGCAGTACTGAAGCACTTTGACTGGCCAGAAGGGAAAGCAGATGCATTGAGGGAAGCAGCCTTTGAGTATCAAGACCTCATGAAACTTGAGTCACAAGTAACTAATTTTGTTGATGATCCCAATCTCTCTTGTGAAGCTGCTTTAAAGAAAATGTACAAGTTGCTTGAGAGGTATATAATAAAACACTCTAATTCTCTGTTATAAATCTCTCTTTTTTTTAATTTTTTTTTAATTTTTCAATCATTAAGAAGTGCAATCTGGTTATTTATTTTCAGAGTGGAGAACAGTGTATACGCGTTACTACGTACAAGGGACATGGCTATGTCTAGATATAAAGAATTTGGCATCCCGGTCAACTGGTTGCAAGATGCAGGCGTTGTAGGCAAGGTATGGTTATCTTAAGTTATACTATGTGAATTGGTCACGCGTTCAAGATGTAAAAACTGTAAAGAAAAATCTAATAATTTTTATTTGCAGATCAAGCTAGCGTCTGTACAACTGGCTAGGAAGTACATGAAGCGTGTTGCTTCAGAACTTGATGCATTGGATGGACCTGAAAAAGAACCAAACAGAGAGTTTTTGGTGCTTCAGGGCGTGCGATTTGCTTTTCGTGTTCATCAGGTAATTCTTATCTCCAGGCATGGCGAAATGGGCAGACGGGCCGGCAGTTATTAGTTAGATTCGGGTCAAAAACATTTTAACATTGATCATTATGGGTCAAGCTGACCCACAAACACTTTTTTGTAGTTGCTTTAGTTAGTTTGTATAAATAGTTAATGTTTTAAATATATTAAAAGCTTTTACCCAAATTGACCCGTTTGTAAATAAATAGCAATTTTCAATTTTTGACACAACTCAAATCTCGACATGTTAATAAGAAGGTTTTGAGTTGTCATGTACTCATGTCTAACTAGTTAAATAAACGGGTTACGCTCAGGTTGACTTGTTTAGTTGAAGGGTCGTGTTTGGATCGACCTGTTTAACCCTTATAATTAAACATGTCAACCAGCCAACCCGTTTACGATTTGCTTACCCCAATTATTACAATCACCAACACGTTTTCAACTTGACCACCTCCCAGTTACGACCCGCCAACCCGTTTGGATAAAAGTGTTATATCTTACTGTTTTCTGGCTACATGATTTTAAGTGTGTGCGGGTTAAAATCAAAGTCTTTGACACTAATAACTATATGAGTTGTACTCAGTTCAACGATTCAACCCTACACGATTGACATCCCTAATTTTGGCGTCTACAAGTAAAAAGTCATGTGTTAGCTAAAGCCATGGTTCTTGTTTACAGTTTGCAGGAGGGTTTGATGCAGAGAGCATGAAGGCATTTGAAGAACTGAGAAGCCGTATGAATAAACAATCAAATGACGAAAATACCCCTGAAGCATGAGCATTACATGATTTTTCATCTCTTTTTTTTTTCCATGATGATATATTCCATATTATAGTTTGTGTATGTTTACTGTATCTATGCTGAATCATATATCTTATAAAACCACAAGATCAAATTCAGATAACAAGAAAATATGTTACAAGTTATACCTTCAATTTGTTCCGAGCCGAGCTGAGCCGAGCCGAATCAGGCTTAGGCTTGTGGCATATTATTTGAAAAATATTACCAATTGAAGCAAGCTTATATTATTTTAGCCCCTTTTTTCAAACATCTAAATAGAACTTTTATTGACTGAAACAATAAAGTTGCTATACAATTGTTGAGCACTTGACACAATGGCAAGTAAGTTGATTATTTTTGGTCTTTGATAATGTTTGGGATAGATGGAGATAAATGTTTACTATGAAAGGGTATTTTAGTAGTTTACTTACTGTCATACGAAGGAATCAAATTCCTGTAAGTGGCTCGATCGCTCCTCTTATTTGTACATCCCTATACGCTCCGTAGAGGTAGAGGGTTCCATATAGGCCGTAGAAGTCTATATGGGCCGTATATGTTTCCAAATGATTGGCAATCATTGGAAATGATTGCCAATCATTGGTTTGGGCACATATGGCCCGTATAAGCTTCTACTGGCCATAGAGGCCTATATGGGCCGTATATGTTTCCAAATGATTGGCAATCATTGATTGCCCAATGATTGAGACCTCTATGACCTATAGAGGCCTATACGAACCATATACGTTTGGCAAAAAACCATCTACTGGCCGTATAGATTTGTTTTTTCAAAGAGCATTTATTGCACTGACACCCTATAAGGCCAGTAGAGGCCTCTACTGGCCGTAGAGGGGTGCAACCCTAAAAGCAAACCAGATGCAAATAACATTTCTAAATGAAATTAAATCAAATTTCAATTCCTGGAATTCCTTTGAACACCTTCATCGTCGCCAACACCATCCTTGTCATCATTAGCTTCCTCGAAGTTGTTATCACCATCCTGGATGTCCTTAGCACATTCCCTAATCCTTATGCGAATGGTAAGTCCCATATGCGTACTGCGGATAGCTTGGTGCTACGTCAAGTGACTCCGTTTCATCTACGTAGTCCTACTTCAAATCGGGCAGCACCTATCCGTCATTACTACGAACCATGGATTTAACCTCCTCCTCACCAACTTCAACCTGGTGTCCGTAAACGCTTTCGGAGATGTAAGACGCGTTCCAAGATTCGCCAAGCACATCACTGAGGAATAGTTATATGAAAACGACATCGTTATATGGTTTGGTGTAGAGGGAATTGTGATTGTGTCCAAATTGTAAGGATTGTGTTATGTTAAATGGTGCTCGTCATGCATAAAATTACAGATCTATACGAATCGTATAAGCCTATACGAGTCGTATATGGTTTAATGCTTCACCTACCAGCCTTCTCTACGAGTCGTTTTGACCTCTACGACTCGTCGAAGCGTTGATTTTCAGACTGAACACCCTGCAGTGCAGGGGGTTCAGTCTGTACCTTGTACTTCTCGTACATACGACTCATATAGGTCTCTACAAGTCATATATATATGGTTCATTTTGAACCCTATACGACCCGTCGAGTCCTATACAACTCGTATGAGCTCCATCAGTGAGTCGTATAGCCCTATACGATTCGTAAAGAGTTGTGCAAATAAAATGGAGGATGTCCAAATAACCGGGGCCACTAATTTGTGTTTGGCTACGTAGGATTTATAGAAACCTGCATAATTAGCAAAATGATAAAACAAATAACGTAATTAAGGTATACCCTATACATATGTAGAAAATCTTAAAGCTTATAAAAATATCCTAAAAAAATCCATCCAGTGTTACATGATACTCGAACTTATTCCTATTGTCACTTGCCACCTTACTGTCGGTTGAAAAAGCCTCTTTAAAGTCAAGACTGCACACCAACTTCTACACGAAACTTTATAATCTCTTATGATATGTAATACATTTCGCATATCTTTTATATATTTGAAAATTTCATTGATCAATTTAACAGTGCCTGGAAAGGTAAAATGCATATATTTTTTTATTAAAAAAAGCAGTTTAAAGCTTTATTTATTTATTTATTTATTTATGGTATTTATAATAAATTTGTGTTTTACAATAATATCATGAAAAAAATGAAAAAAATATAAACTTACAAACAGTAAAGCTAATGTGCTCAATTTTTCTGAAAAAATATGTTTACCACATGTGGATCTACTCATATATATATCTACACACACAGTACATATATAAATCAGGAAATGCATGGTAGGGGACAGTAGTTCCATATAAGCCACCTGACACTGTCATTTCTGCACGCAACATGTAACAAATACACTCAATTACTTCCCATCTTTTATATACAGAAAATAATAATAATACCAATAAGAGATCGAGAGATCGTGTCTGATCAGTGTCTTGCTATAAGCACAGTACACAATGATACACCAACAGTTGTCATGTGTTTCTTCAAAGTATATCTTTTCTCCAGATTTTGAAGTCAGAACTTGTTGAATATTATTAGTCTGGATCGATTGGTGATCTCATTTTCAGTGATGGAAAGTTTGAAGCTGGTTTTCACTGATTAACATTCACTGGATACTCAGGTACTTATTCTCCTAGAATGTTATGGTGCATATGTGTTTGTTTATGAACGGTCAGATATTTATCTTCATATGTTTGCATACTTGATATGGATGTATTTATATGTGTCATAGTATTTTTTTTTTAATTAAGCATTAAGTAGGCAAGTAACATACACATGTATGTAGCATGTGTTTGAATGGTTATTTAGTTAGTGCTATCAAGTCATCTTTTAGAAAGTAGAAGTCTTTTTAGGTTTAAGTTGATGGAGATGTTTTAAAAGGAAGAGAAAAAGGAATACTTCTTTGAATGTTTGATTTGCTTTTGCTTTGCTTGTTTGTTTATGAGTTTTCAATGATTCAATGAAGATGTTTTGTGGGAAATTAGGTACAAATTTTTTTCTTTAAAATCATAGAACTAACCCAAGCCATAAACCCAAATACCCAATTAAGCCCATACTCATTTACCCAAAAAAAAAAATCCAAACTGTTAAAACCCATGGTATACGGTCGTTTAGATGTATACGTTTAATTAAACCATTTCATATGCCCCCATACCCCAACCCCAACCACGCATGATGATATATGTTATGCTAGTACGTGGGGGTAACGTTCAATTCATTTTGGCCTTTTTTCGGCATCAAACCTACACATAACCCTAATACACATAAATAAAACAAGTATACACGCATTTCACACCCATTTTAAGTAAGTTAACTAGTTTAAGCAATTTCATATTGTAATTCTATATAGTTGTTAAAGCATAAGTTATAATTATAAGATAAGTCGAATGGTAAGAATTACAATATATTTCTAACTAAGAAGCATGTTTGCCTGCCGCGCATGGTTATCTTGATACCTGATAGATAACGGTAAATGCCTGACGGGTAATAGGTCGAGAGTGAAACACATAGTCATTGTGAATTCTCGTCTTAATTAGACTTTACCTTTTTGCACAACTTTATGATCAAGTGCATGTAATGCATATTACAAAGGATATTAAGTTCCTATAATCTACATAGTAAACATTTACACTTTCGAGTTTAGTTTGTGTAAATGCTATGAGCCCGAAAGATCTTCTATCGTTCAAATTCTTTCTCCTAATAGTTGACTTCATGAGGTCAACATTACATGTAAATATGTAAGTGTGACATACAACAATATTTATTAATGACACAATAAATTAGTCAATTTAGCTTATCACCCTCCAACTCAACAGAATTTTTTTTGAAAGGTCCATTTCATTAAACAACAAACAACCAAACCCACAAAACGGGAGGCCACAGAAACACAAACAGACTAACGACTACATATTAACAAATTTACACCAATCCGACTAGGACATATTACTTAGTTTAGATCTATGTTTATCCCATAAGAATCCAATCGATTTAACCTCCCCTATAATGTCTTCTATACGCGAGGGACGGTTTTCGAACACGAGCCTATTCCTCGCTCTCCAGATACACCAACAGCCGATAATGATAACACCTTGAAAGATACTCTTCGCTTTGCCCTGTAATCCCGAGTGCTTATGCAGGTCCAAAAGATCTTTAATCGAAAAAACAAAGAAGTTGCTAACCCGGCACCAAGACGCAACAAACTGCCACAAGAGAGAAGCGACCATACAGGAGGTGAAAAGGTGCTCAACCGATTCCAAACTAGATCTGCACAGGGGGCACTCCGCGTCTTCGATGTGAAAATTTCTTCTTAAGACGCGTCCTTAGACGGGATGCGACCCATTTCAGCCCTCCAAATGAAAATGTTGCAATTAAGGGGCAGCCTTTTACACCAATCCATAACATAAACATTGCTCGAGTCTCCTCTGAACTGCATCAATCTTCTAACGCTTCCCACGCTGAAAACATTATCCGACCCACCGATCCATTCCCAGCCATCAGCAGACTCATTCAAGCGGACATCAACGAGCAGCCCAGTAGAACCTCTAATTCCCCGAATTCCTCCTCAGACGCAGGCAATCTAGACCATCACCACAAACGGGCAGAATGATCCCCGTTGCCACCGATCCTCTCAGCAATCGTACACTTCTTAACCGACTCCAGCGCAGTTAACAGTGCTGTTGGAAACCCATGGGTCTAACTAGAATGAAATACTCTTCCCGTTAGCCACCTTTCATTAAATAAAATGATGCAACGGGACATTAGAAATAACCATCTTGTTCAGCAGCCTTACAATAGAGTTTCAAGACCCAACCAGCCTACTCCGAGCCGGCAGAAAGTTCGTACGTCTGCTGTCCAAATGGATGGCTTCAATAATCTTTTTCCACAACGAGTCAGTCTCTCTTTTGAATCGCCAGCCCCACTTGGAAAGAAGCAAGGTGTTGATGGTAGACAAGTTACTCAACCCCAACCACCTTCCTTTTTTCGATCGAGTAACACGTTCCCAAGCCACCCAATGAGTCTTAAAACTTTCGACTGAACCACCCCACAAGAATTTCCTGATCTTACATTCCAATAGCTTAATAATCTTACAAGGAGCTTCGAAAATCAAGAAGTAGTAGGCTGGTAAACTCTCCAAAACAGATTTTATCAAAACCACCCTACCCTCTATCGAGAGATAATTATCCTTCCATTTCGAGAGTCTAGGGTCGACGACCTCCACCACCAAGTTCTAGTTAGACATTCGGTTCATGTTGGCATCGACTAAAACTCCTAAATATTTGAATGGAGTCGAATCGGCCCTACACCCAATCAAACTAGCACATTCCTCTACCTCTTCCATGCCCACCCCAAGCCCGTAGAGATTGGACTTGACTAGGTTAATCTTCAAGCCCGAACAAACCTGGAAACATCTGATGATTCTTACCACATTCTCGACGTAAACCTTCGACCACTCTCCAATAATAATGGCATCGTCTGCTAAGAGAAAATGAGATATAATCAGTCCCCCTGTGGGCGTTCGAATGCCATTAATAACCCCAACATCCTTTGCCTTCTCAATCATACATGACAATACCTTAATCACTAGGATAAAAAGAAAGGGGGATAACGGGTCACCCTGTCTCATACCTTTGTGACAGGGGAATTCAAATTTCGGAGCACCATTGACAAGCACTAATGACCGCGCCGATTTAAGAACACCCATAATCCACTTTCGCCATAACAACGGAAGCCCATTTGGTCCATAACATCATTTACGAATAACCAATTCACGTAGTCGTAGGCTTTCTCATAGTCTATTTTCAAGATAAAAGCTTCCTTCTTTTCCTTTATATACCACGTCATTAATTCGTTCAAGATCAGAGGAGCGTCCAAAATAAACTTACCACTAACAAAAGCCGACTGAGAACCCAAAACAACTGAACTCACTACCTTTTTCAAACGATTGGCCAACATTTTATAAATGAACTTACTAATAATGCCAACTAAGTTAATGGGTCTGTATTCGCTAAGCTTCACCAGATCACGGATCTTCGGGATCAACGTTATAAAAGACGACTCACACTCGATATTAATTTTACTTGTGGAGAAGAAGTAATGAGCAATGTCAATAAAATTTTCAAACAATTCCCAGAATCGCTTGATAAATCTCATGTTGAAAACCGTCCGGACCCGGGGCCCAGTCATCCCCACAATCAAAGACCGCCCTCTTCACCTCCTCCTTAAAAAATGGCTCTATTAGGGCTGCACAGTTCTGAGCAGATATTCTTTTAATATTGGAACAAGACACGTTAGGCTGTGAACTGAGCTCCTCTGAAAACTTAGACTTGAAGAAATTAAAGACCTCCTTCTTGATTTTAGAAGGAGAAGAGATCCAGTTACCATGAAGATTAAGACCCGAGATACAGTTGGCTACCTTGCGACAATTAATAACACTGTGAAAAAAATTTGAGTTTTCATCCCCATCGATAGCCCATCTAATCCGAGACCGCTGTTCAGATCCAGATTCTTCTTCATACTGATGTCTAAGAGGGTCTTTTTACACTCCCCATAAATCCACTGTTCTTCATCCGGAAAGAGCTCTGTCGACCATAACCGCTTCCAATCTTTCAATGTCAGCGACAACCATATCCTCCACCTCGCCTTCAGTTTTCAACATGTTACTTCTCCACGTTTTTATACACGATCTGATATGAGCAAACTTCCGGGTCAAGAATAAATCAAGGGGGTTAGGACCGGAGAAAGATTTTGTCGCCTGACGCACAACATACTCAAAACCAGGTCTCTCTAAGCAAGAGTTGAAAATACGAAACAGGCGGGCCCCGTAATTAGCAGGAGATGTACAGAGAAGCAATGGGCCATGGTCCGAAAGAGAACAAGGGAGAACCCTCAAGCACGCTTCTGGCCACTTATTAATTAAACAGTTCGAGTCCAAGAACCGATCGTATTTGCTTAATTTTTTACCCCCTTCCCTAATACAAGTAAAATTCTTTTCCCTTCATACCATATTCCATCAACCCTGCGTTGAGGATAAAATTGTTGAAGTTTCTAGCACACGACGCCTTGAAGGACGAATTTTTTCTCTCGTCTTGGGATTCGACAGCATTGAAATCACCAGCTATGATCCACATTCCATACCAATTATTCAGCTCCAGCTCCAGACGATTCCAGTGGGCTTGCTTCACAGAGACACCTTGAGGAGGATAAACATTGGGAACAACCAATTGTTTCATTGCTGCATCTGATTTTCCCAAACACAAGAACAAAATTTCTGTCATGGACCACGCTTTCCTAGACAAAGAACGCCGGGTCCCACAAGCTAATAATCCCACCTGATTGCCCAACCGAATTGACACACTCCATCTCAAAATTATTATTCCCCCAAATTCTCGAAGCGAGAGAGGCAGAAACCTTCTCTAACTTGGACTCCTGAATCATTAGAAAGTTGATACCTTGACTGAACTTAAGTTCACGAACCCAGGGCACCTTAACAACACCCCCTAGGCCTCTCACGTTAAGGGAAAGGAAATTCATGATGGCACCACATTGTTACCTAGCTCCATGACAGCCTTTCGGACCAGGTCCCCATGATTTGCTAACTGAGCCCCCACCATGCAGCCAATTTCCACGGTAAGACCTACTTCCTTATCCACCGGTGATACCTCATCCTCAACCTTAGTAGAAACACCGCCTATTTCTCCCACCAAAACAGCATAACCTCCTTGGTCAGAGACAGTCAGGTCAGCTCTGGCTTCTCTGTTAAGATCGAAATGACAAACAACATCATCACTTAGAATCCTTTCACAAACGTTGCAATTTTAACCTTCATAATCCCAATAAATCTGTCCAGGTCATAAGGATCATCCCTATCACTTCTGGATCTTTTTTTGCCTACCTTCATCATTTGGGCTCACACATTTAGAATGGGCTTTAGGGGACCGGACCCTCTGACTTCTTTGCCTACCAGGATTCTTAGTGGGACCACAGGAACCAAAAAAAAATAAATGTCACCTTCCTTATTGGGAACAGGAATATCCTCATGCATGGATTCATTAGGAGCTTCTTCATTACCCATGCAAGACCAGTCAATGATTCCTGCCTCTTCACCTTCTTGCTCATGAACTGGAACACCAGAATCCGGCAACCTCTCCTCTTCCATGGGCTCCACTTCTCGTGACACATTGGAACCTAGCTTCTCCAAATTGACCATCGGACCAGATACCACACCGACACATTCCGGTTCCCAGTCCCCTGACTCTTCCGCCACCCACGTTTTGAAAAGTCTATCCTTCCACTTAATAGTAACCGACTCGTTAATCCTTTTTCCTTCACAAACCAGGACCCCTGCATAAGCCACTGAAAGATCACTGTCATCTGAGCACAAGTTGGCCATATGCCCCACTTACCGAACTGACCAACAACAAGGTTAAACACCTCATCAGCTGCAAGGTGGAGAGGAACACCATATATTTTGATCCACGCAACCCTTTCGTACGGAAGGACTTGACCCTCCCAAACATCGAGAACTGAAAACCACTTGCACCATAACTCCTTGTTCAACACAAAGGAAGAGACTTCACCAACTTCCTTGAAAGATATAAGAACGGACAAACCACTAATATAGACGATTTCCAGCCCTGAGAAACCATATTCACATAACCTTTTATCCAATGAAGAGAGAGTAGGGACATCAACAAGTCTTCCCACCAAGGCTCTCCCGTGAAGGTCACTGAACGCAACGACAGACTCAGGGACCTCCACAATCATTTCTGAAGAGCTGCCACCAACACTGGGAATCACCTTCACCACCTCTAGTCTTCTGGACCCATCCAACATGTCCCTGAAAGAAGAGCTTTCCCCATGACTAAATGTACTATAAACCTTTTGACTTTCAGACGTGCGAAAACTTCCAGTAGGGTTAACTTTTTGCTTCCCGTTGTTACCCATTTTGACACCTTGGTTATCCAGCTTCACCGTGAGCCCAATGTTTTCAACCACAAACTTGAAAATATTAACCCAAAGCATTTTTTCCCATCTTTGTACCGTTCATCTGCCTTTTTAACTTACAAACATCCTTAACATTCCTGAATGAGACAAACCAAAACTTGTTCCCTGCTTTGTCTCTCTTCCTAGCAATGTACACACCAGCCACATCGCTGAAATAGCAAAGAAACTTTGTCACCTCCCAAGGGGTACAACCATTTGGGAGGTTGGATACGTAGAACTTGGTCACATCTTTGTCTTCTTGTTGAGCACCTTTACCTTTTTGTTTTCCTCTGGATGGAACGTCTTGTCAGTCTTCATGGCCCTTTCCTCTTCCCATGCTAGAGAGTTTTTTTAAGATTCAAACCCAACAGAATTAAATACATTTTAAACAAGTTATTAGATCTTTATGTTTTACTAACATTTTATCACAAATGTTACTATTTTACCCAACATTTTGTGCCACCTCAAATTTTCACATTTTATCACATCCATCACTAAACACATAGGGTTGTGTATCACACCATAACTAACATTACTAAATCATTCCCCACCAGTCCCCTAACAAACAACCAATCACAAAATTGCACATCATCCCCCAACAAATCACTCACTTTACACACTTTTGTCACGATCACGATGTACATCACAATCGTCACAGTGTACATGGCTTTATCACAAACCGTGCGGCCCGTATAGACCCTTTTTTATTTACCCATTAACCCATTTGGTAGGCAACTCACAAATAAAGTCACCTATTCAGTTGAAAATCACATATATGCAAGGTTTAGGTCATTCCCTACCCATTTATGTATGCTAGCATGAAATCCCCGATTCACGCCCAAAAAGTTCAAATGCCCTCAATTTCTATAACCATAACAGTTGAGTTTAATCCATATGTTCATCCATGACATCCAATAAGTAAAAAAACATCATAGACACTGGCGGATCTGAACTACACATGTTTTCGGTAAAATCTGGGGGCAGGACCCACCTTGGCCCATGAAAAGCTTCACCCTTGATCATAGAAAATGTATTTAATCCAATTAAACCAAAGTTTACACCCATCAAAACCCCAAATTTTCACTCTTAATTATTGTACGTGTGGAGTTTTTTTAAATCTTTAATCATCCGAATAAACAAGAGTTTTCATATTTTATCATCATCTCATCGAGAAACATATAGAAATCCCTTGAACGTATGTTTTTAAGCCAATAATCACTTACCTTTCTTCCTTTTACAGTTGAGGATGATAGATACACCTTTGTTTCTTAATTTCGACCTTTAACTTGTTCGATTATTAACCCTTCTCCTTGTCTTCTTCACATACGCTGTCTTTCTAGAACACAGTATTTCGTGACACAATCACACAAAATAGGAAGATACGTATCTTCCCCTCATACCCACTAGATTTTACTTGATCTTTTCCCTATTAAAAGCATTGTTCCCTAGCGTATCATTTAAATTCACGACATACTTAAATTCACCAAAACCATTAACATAAAAAAGTTCACTTTTTTTTATATATATAATCCAAATTTGGATGTTATAGTTTAAAAAAAAGAGACTTCAAGCTACCTAGACATTTTCGGCTTCAATATCCTTCCTTTGCGACACGCTCTTGATTAAAGTTATATCGAGTTTACATATGCTAACTTCAATCATATCAGGGTAGAGGGAGGGTCATGCATCGATCTTAATTACCAATTCTTAGTTTCTACTGTAAATGCAGATAATCCTTTTTATAATGTCATGCATGTTAACTAAGAAACCCTATAAAAATTACTTTATTCCCCTTATAATTTCTTTTACACTGTAATTATAAGAAGTCGTATGTCCTCTTCTTTTGCGATTTCTCGTTTTTTTTGAGCTTAATATTTTGTCAGATTATTTTTGTCTTGATGCTGATATGAATGCTAAAATAACCCAAGATATAATTTTTTAATGTGAAAATAGTAGGAATTTAACACCACCTCATATATACATGAATGCCATGCTTTATCACCAATGACATTTTGTTTTGTTTTTGTTACCCTTATACATGACAACAAAAAAGAGAACTTGAAAACAAACTAGTAACCACCACAAATGTTGTTCGTACCGGCCCATTAACTTAAACTTTACCAACTATGCATTCCACCTATTGGGTTGAAACATTATAGCATTCACATCATAATCCTTTAACTAAAATACACATTTTCTTTACCCTTTATTTTATTTTTTAAGAAACTTTACATCCGATTCTCTATCTCTATCTTACTTAGACACTTATTTAATTTGTTGCTTTCTCGTTTTGATATATTCACAAAATTATATATATAGATAATTAGTAACCAGTATATGTAGAGATGTACCATCAACTCTCTAAATCTTTTCTTCATTTTAGAGAATACAATATGTAGAACATGAAATACAAAAAAAAAACTACATTTTTTTCTCTATATATATAATTTATAGAAAATGTGTTTTTAGATATTCCAATGGGATGGTTAAGTTATCCTATAAAGAGTTAAATAAATGAGAAGCTAAAATGCTCTTACATATAGATGGCAACCATCAACTTAAAGTTCTTCTGTCTACCTGATAAGCTTTACCAAATCGGTAAATGAGTACATCATACTCTTATTTGCGCACCTTTGTATATACGTAGTATCATTACCAAGAGTGTACCCACATGTAAAGTTTGGTTATTTTTTGGCAAAAATTCCAATCACCTCCCTTAAAAGTTTGGTTAAGCATCCCAATTTCCCTCATTAACCCACTAACACAATTTTTTGGTCTCCTACTGGTTTAATACATGTGTCCCCCCCTTTAATGTTTTTGCTTAATTATGTTCAATCTGATAACTGCTGATGCTTACATTTATCATCTATTTAATGTGTTCGACATTAAAAACGTCATAAAGCTCAAAATAAAAGCCTGCCAAGTAACAAAGACCAAGGTGGTGTGTTGGTCTATTATGTGCTATCATATACGTATAAATAAACATTTCCAAAGTGAATGCGCATATACAACCTATATAATTAATATGCATTCAATTCCATTTTTTTATGTACATGCATTAATGTGCATGAAACTCTTCCATAGATTAGCATGTCTTTATCTCCTCATAGGCAGTGTGGTTAAAGGAGCAAACAAAGTTATATATATCCAACATATATATAGTCATTGGTATGTACACCTCATTAATCAAGTATATTGTAGTTGTGCAATTGTAACATCTGCTGAATGCCCATTTAAGTTTACCATATAAAAACCAAAAGAAAAAAAATGTATCAATTAACTTTATAAAATATATCTCAATTAGAAACTTCAAACTGTTACGCTATAAGAAGACTTTTTTGTAGAAAAATTTGTGATTGGTCGAATTTATGAACGGAGCCCATATCCTATCCATACTGCCACTGGCTAAACGATGATTGTTTTGATGTTTGATAAGACAAGCTCAATGTAACCCTGGCTTCTTTTGAATTATGTTACAGTCCATTTTGTTTCCAAGTGACGTACTAGTCTTAATCTTTTTTTTTTCTTTTTTTTTTTTGCAGTTATTTTGGAATGGGATTTACGATAGCAGGCATATATTAAACAAGAAAATATGTTGAGGACAAATTAAGAGATTATAGAAAAGCACTTCATATCAACACACTTCTAGGTATTAACAAGAAACTATTCTAAGAGATGTGAGATAAAAATAAATAGCAAAAGATTGATGCTAAACAAGTTTTAGCAAATCATTTACAAAAACACCAAAAGAATCATATTACTTGTTACAAATTTTGTTACTCTTACTTCCTTTACATTTCTTACTCATTTATATGTATGCTCAGTGCACCAACTCAAGAAAATTAACCAATTAGCATAAACAATTAGTAGATGAAAGAACGTTAACACTAAACGGATTGTTTGGCAATCACTACAACAGTCGAAGCCTATAGCTAGCAAGGACATAAGCCAGATTCGTTGGCTTGTCGCTGGAGTGGTAGTCGTAGAAAGCTTCGATTCTTGTAGTGAATATGCATGTATCTCAATGCACAACTGTAGAACTATGTTTAGAAATAAATATGTAGATATGAAAGAGTGTATTGCAGTATGTAAACTCAAATCAGACACCTAATTATAAATATCTCTTTATCTGTACAACATACCTTCATCAAATATTAATCTTTTATTGGCTGAATTTCATTCAAATTTTAGGATATAATCTTTGATATGTCATGTTTCATGACAATCTCATTCCCATCTTATAAAGGTAAGGATCATTTTTACTGGTTTATACAACTGTGTATGGTAAACAATTTCAAACACTTTTCAGTGGCATCTTTCACCACCTATGAAGAATAGATGTGTACTTGACTACTTGCTATCCATCAATAAATGAACTAAACTTTTTAAGAGTTGCAAAGTTTGATAAAGAATTCAAGGAAAGAAATATAAAATGGTAATTTAAAATAAGCCAAACTACAATCCCACACACAAACAATAATTGTTTTGATACATTCTTAAATTTCTTTTTAAATTGATGTCCATAGACTAGAATTAAAGTAATAATAATAATCCAATTGACTGAAGCCAAATGATATGGGATAGAGTAGGGCCATACTAATACATATACCATGCTAATGCAGGACAATGAGCTTACTTGCCTTGGTTTTGAGGTTGGACATATAGAATGTTGGTGGTGCTAGACATGAGAAATGAGCTAGGGTTATGTTCATAAATATTACCTGTCAGAGAAACAGTTGGCACATTTCCATAGTTGTTGTACTCACTCACCAAATCTTCATAATCCCATTGACCAGGAGAGAATCCATTCCAAGAATTCAGCCAACCTGCTGGAGGGTTGTGGTTTATCAATGTGGAGTAACATGTCGATTGCGATTCCGGAACACCCAAATCATCAACCTCTCTATCTACCACTGGGATAGAGAAAAGGTTTGTCCTCATCTCGCCTTCCCAAGACCCCACTGGGATATTACCGAGTACGTTTGTTTGTTCTTTTAATTGTGGTTCTTGAAGCAAGTGATGGGTATGGAAATTTTCAAGGGAGGAACTTGATGAATATTCTTGTTGGATGGGTTCAGATGGACTAGAAGTGATGAACCCTAATTCTTCTCCATTGTGATTATTAGAGCTTGGTGTGTAACCTAACCCTAATTTGTAAATTTCTTCAGTAGGGTTTATTCCTAACAACTTTTTTGACTTTTCAAGTTCTTTGATCATCAGTCTCTCTCTTGTTCTGTCCCTGGCTCTTGCTCTTGCCTGATCCCTTGCCGACGAATTATTCGGAACTATTCGCTTCATTCTTGATTCCTTGTTCTTGATCTCCTCTTCCTTTGAGTTGTCAAGATTGTTTGTAGCAGTTTTGTCCTCACTAGTGATCAATTCAACATCACAAATCTCTTCATTTATGCTTTTATTAGTGTGTTGTGGATTATACTTTTCAGCAACCTCTTTTATGGCTTTTTTGGACTTGCTAAAAAGCCACTCAATAGTGTTACTTGCTTTGTCATACCCTAACACATCTTGAAGATCAAAAAACTTTCTAGCAATATGAAGTGACAATCTCATCCTCCTGTCTCTAACACCTTGAGCGGTATGTATCTTGCTGTGCCGATCTTTCTTCGCACCACTTCTTTTCTTTAAAGATTTTGATTTTGAAGGTGCCTCGGTGAGGTTTTCGGGTATGCTTGTGGGGACTGGAATAGTAGAGATACCATCAAAAAAAGGTGAAGGGAGGTCAAGAAACAAAGGAGGTTCTTGTTGATGAAAATTTGGATTGATGAAAAGGTTTTCATGGTCCATGTTAACAAAGAGAAACAATAGTTTAGTATGCTATTTTTGGATACATAAAAGTTGCTAATTTGTTAGTTGTGGTAATGCTGTAATCGCACAAAGTGAAGAAGAACAAGAAACATAGAGAGAGAGAGAGAGAGAGAGTAAGATGCTAGGCTTCACGTGGTTGTAGAGTATATTTTGGTTTGGTCTATGGAGAGAGAGATATTTAAGTTTTAAATTTCAAATTTATTCTAAAACTGAATAAATTAGCAACTTTTATGTTGTGTTTAATTATGATATTTACTGAATCAATCTAGCTGTATTTTTTTAGAAATTAGTGTTTCAGCGGCAAATCGCGTCTTGCAAAACGATCACCGCCCAGGATCGAATCCCATATGAACCACAAGGGTTTCTCTTTTCAAACCCAACGGTTATTTTTTTGGTGGAACGTGAGAATCGAACCTGAGACCAAACCCGGGCAGGAACCCTCGAAGGAAGTAAACCTTCCCACCTCAAACCAGCTAGGCTGAAAATCATTGGCAATCAATCTAGCTGTATACATGGTTATTTGAATTCAAATGATTTTTTTAGTTATTCAGCTAATGTGAGAAAATGTTATATATGGACAAATATTGTAAATCAGTTCTCATGCTATCCATATATGATATTTACAATCAATCTATCACTTACAGTAACTAAGTAATATTTTCCTGTTGTGTTTAATTATGAAGTAGAAAAACTACATTGATTTGATAGCTAAAACCCTTTTATCATTAGGATAGTTTGTTTATTAAGAAAATCGGACTGTGGTCTTGAGACAAAATTATATGTGCAGACGCTAGACACGTCAGTTAGCTAGTCATACATCTTTGACTAAAATATGGACCGTTCTACAATCTATGCACTATGCAGCCCTATGTTGATATATTGTCTCTTTCGCTTCAATAAAGTTGGTGTGTTTAATTGCATATCGGCATCTAATATCACAGTTTTATACAAATGGGCCCCTTGAGAATTATATGTTATCACAGTTTGACTCTTCGCCAACATATACAACGTGCTTGTATTAGAAGACTAGTCAATGTTTTTGTTAACTTAATTATTCTTTTCAATAAATTTATAATTACATACCACTGAAATATAAATCTAGCTTTTTTACGTTTAGTTTAACAAAAACCATGATTATTGACAAACTTTCTTTTAAGTTATATCATTCAATAAGCTTCTGCTTTAAACTAAAAATATAACATATGATCAATGATATATTTATTTTACTCAAATAGATTATGTTATATCAACATTAATCAGATTGTTTCATGTAATACGACATTGATGAGGAGCGGGTCTAAAAATTAGCGGACTCTTACATGGACTATCTTGACAAGGGGAAACGGGGCCCAAGCGAGTCGGATCACATGTCGTAGGTGGTTGGACCTAGCTATGAAGACTGAATTCCTAGATTTAAGGCATTGGTTTTTTCAGTCAAGATTTTTCACCCAAATTCGGCAATCTATAGTACTTTCCATTTTCAGACAACAACGCGGTGCATTTAGCCAACCCCATCATTAATTAGTGTGATTTACGTCTTTATTTACGGTGTTAATTTCAATTTATTAAAGTTGATTTTTATTGTTTAAAAAAATATCAATTTTTCTTCAAGAATATTATTTTTGTTTGTCTGCTTCTTCTGCTCTGCATCAAATATAAGCTAAAGAAGTTTTAATTAATAGTTAGATAGCTCAATTGAAATTAAAACTCGAAAGTTAGATGGCGTCAATTTTGGTGGATGGGCCACCCATTTAGAGTAAATTTGAACCTATTAACCCAACCAATAAGATTACGTCACACCTAATTTACACTCACTCCAACCTATTTAAACTATAAGAGCATCTCTAATGGGTATAAAACCCCTCATCCGTTCACCAAACGGCCTCCACAGATGCCATCACCATTGAAGTAGCTCATGTGGCATGGGTGAGGTTTGTTGAAGCGGACATGTATGCTTGTGATGTGGTGAGGCCCAAATTATGTGCAACATTGGAAATAAAAAGAAAAAAAGAAAATTCATTAATTATATTAAAAAATAAACCTATCCCAGATAATTATAAAAAAATTACATTCTAAATATCTAACCCCACATTTAGTTTAAACCTCCACCAAATTCACACTAACCACAAACATCCAAACTTTCAAAATTTCACTCCCAACTTTTACACTCAAACTTTTTTTCTCAACCAATCTCAAACTTTCACTATCAAACTTCCACACTCAACATCAAATATTCAAAAAAAAAAAAATGATTATCATATTCTTATATCATTTCAAGAAATGTTAGGCTCCAGGTCTAACCCAAACCAATTTGATGACATCCCTCTTTTAAAATTATGGGTTTTCGACTAATCCCGGTATCATGCCTCCCTAATTCCAAAACTACAGTTTTCCAACTCAACCCGGTGCAGTGTGTGACATTCGACAAAATTGAGGTAACTTCATACGTAATTAATATATGTAGTTAACTGTTTTAAGCAAGAATTAATATCAATAAGCATAACTAAGTATTCGGAAAATAGCGGAGTCGAATTTATGGCATAGGAATGTCTTAGTTTAATTAGAAATGCTAAGTGATCACGTAGGAATAAACTAGTTCGGAATGGGCGTTAGTAATTACCCGATAACAATTAAATAATCAAAAACGATCCTGAATGTCAGGATATAAAATAAAGGGTATTATTATGAAATACAAATTCTTTTGGAACTCCAAAAGCATAAATGAAAACTTGAAATAAAAAACTCTTGGTAACGAATAAAGTTCGCATACGCACTCTATATGCTTAAAATATACAATTTCACCCGACAAAAACCTAAATAACTTACTAATACTTAAACTAGTCAATGTTGTAATCCCCCAATTTCATTAAACACGCATAATTATTAAAACGCGCATTATCAAGGGGCATAGAAAGAAAAATGATTAGAAATTTTAAACTTCATGTGATCAACCCCTTAACTTGAATTATGTTGGTTAAGAATCCATATGTCTAATTAAACATAAGAGTAACTAGAGGGACTGATTTGAGGCAAATGGTAAACATGGGTGAAGGGGGTTAATATGACAAGGGAAAGAAACTTCCCTTGTTCATCACCTATACACGATCAAAACGCACTCATACACACTAATTCATCCATAACAAATCAGTCCCAAGTTCAGCCAAGATTCAAGTAATTGCAGCTACATGATACGAAATCGAGTAATCTAAGGCCCTATCTCATATCTAGGTAACTCATGCATCATCTAACTATGTGTAAAGTAGCCTAATTGGTAATGGGTGATGCTTCAAGGATTCATGTTTGTCATTTTACTGAATTAGAAAGGGAACCCTATGTCTAGGGAGCTCTAAAAACATAAATAATCATAGTTGATCATTTTAAAGCAGCCCACATGGTAAGATTCATGGTGGGTCTTGTAGGTTATATGTTGAATCTAGGATTCTTGGCATAATGTGTGATAAAATCCTTAATTTGTGGAACTTATTGTAATGTTCTTAGTTGTCAATAGTTGGAAATCAGTAAATTTGTGTATTGATGAATCATAGGCATATTGAAAGTTATTTGGGACTTCATCTTGATGGACACATAGTAAACAAATGTTAATTGTGAAACCTTGCCCGCCAAATGTATGCCAAAATGCCATAATGAAACTCAATTTCATTTATTGTGTGTCAAAAGCATCATACTTGGTAGAACTTGTATGGTTATTCAAAAACCGAGTCTAATTAATTACATGGATGATTATGTGAAACATGACATCTAGGTACTAAGCAAGAAGCATCGGGAAGCCAAGCGGTAAGGGATTTGAAGTTAAAAGCCCACGGCTAAGGTGAGTCGATCTACGACTCTATCACCATAGCTTTATGTTGAAAATATGCCCTTGCAAGTGTTGTAGTAGAAAATTAAAAGATTGTGGTTCCCAATGTGGCTCATGGATTATCAATATATGTGTAAGCAAACCACTAGTACCGGGCAACCGTTGGTTCCACGATTGGCACATGTGGTCATCATCGCAAAGCATAACCTCACCAGTAGGGTGGTTTAGTCGAATACTCACTTTCCCGAATCAAAACATGATTTGGAAGGGAATACCACATGGCCTATAATTGGGAACTACGGATAGCGTGAAACCGGTTTATATATGATTATTGATTTATCACGCGAGTATTTGATAGGATTACTATGGAATCTCGTCCTTAGAACACCTTCTTGCATGTTAACCAAGCCCTATGCCTTAGGTGGCTCCTCAACGAATCATATGGATGGTGAATTAATCATATAATAGCTTGGGGTGAGTTAACGAGTCAAATAATGGGGATTCGGTTGCAATGTTAGAGGGTCATTTAGAACTCAAGGTGAAATCTTGATAATTTAACAAAAATGATAGCTTTTAGGCAAGGTTCCAATGCCCGAAATGAAGCGTTTAAGTTACTTGAATAGTTGGACGCGAATCAAGTCGTTTGGGGCTGCATCATTGCAGCCAAAAGAACAAGTTTGGCACCTGGCGCCCGTAACTTACGGCCTGGGGCCGTAGGTTACGGCCCCAAACTTCGGCCTTGACAAGAAACAACAACCATATAACCTACGGCCAAGGGGCCGTAGGCTATGGTGAGCCCCCACAACGAAAGCAGCAGGCCGAGGACTCCATCCGTAGGCTACGGCTGGGGTGCGTAGCCTACGTCGAGTTCCTCAAGCCCAACAAACCTATGTTTTCATCATTTCAAACATGTGTTAATCAATTTCCATCATACATTAACATTAACATTATCCAAATATTAAATTATCAATTCTAGAGGGGTTTTATTACATGTTTGACCCTAGGTATGGCTCGTAGTGGACGCGGAAGATGACAAGCTCATTTTTCTTTTGATGATCAAATGCATACAAAACCTCGACGCTTCTGCAACTTATGTTCATTTTGATTGGGTTCAAGTTTCATTAGGCTACATGATACTTAATCGAATGTTTCAAAACTTGTTATGCATTTATAACATATCCCATAATGATGTATTTTCGTAAACCTTATGTTTAATGGAATATGAACCCAATTTTGTGAATGATTTAAAGGACAAAACATAGTCACATTTTGAATGGGTCTTACAAGTGGTAATAATAGCCCAAGGTTGAGGGAAGTATGCATTTGATTCGAGCTTGATCGTCTATCCAGTAAAGAAGTTACTTCCATAGTCATTTTAATCGAGTCAGGAATGACACACATCATGATTGAATATGAGTCAATCAGGAACAAACACGGGGGTAGTGCATTAAGCACTAAGACCCGGAAACACACCAATTACACGATCATGGGGAGCTAAGGCTCAGATGAACCGACAATTGGGAATTCACGATCATATAATTATATGGTGCAATCAAAGAATCCATTTGAAATGTTCTCTAACTCATGGTTAATCTTTCACCACAAGATGGCTGATGATTCCATGTCTAGTAGGAAAACCCCCATGACTTGGGGTGAAATCAAGGAGGTCATTTATGAGGAGATCGGAACGGCTATACAAAATGCTATGTCGGGATTCCTAGGCAAACTACAAACAACGATTTTCTCAGTCATCGAGGAGAAGTGTAACGAGATCAAGGAGAGTATTCTCCAAGAAGTTATTTGAAGCAAAGCACAGAAAACTTGCCCCTATGACAAGTTTATGGCGTGCAAACCGAGTTCATACCATGGGGAGGTAAACCCCATCCAATGCCAATGATGGCTATCAGAGATGGAAGATATCTTTGATCAAACAAATTGTGAAGAGCAAGACAAGATGGCTTATGCCACCGGTCAAATGCACGACCTAGCCAAGAATTGGTAGGACGTGAAAAGAAGCAGATTGAGATCGGAAGCCTTAAGGACTATGACATGGGCGGAGTTTAAAACATCATTCCTCCAACATCATAGCCCCAAGAAGCGGATTGAGCTCGCTTTTCTTTTGATGATCAAACGCATACAAAACCTTGACGCTTCCATAACTTATGTTCTTTTTTATTGGGTTCAAGTTTCATTCGGCTACATGATAGTTAATCGAATGTTTCAAAACTTGTTATGCATTTTAAACATATCCATAATGATGTATTTTTGTAAACCTTATGTTTAATGGAATATGAACCTGATTTTGTGAATGATTTAAAGGACAAAACATAGTCATATTTTGAATGGGTCTTACAAATGTTTAAAGGTAAATGGAGGTTAAGAATATGTCCAAAATAACTCGTAATTAAAGCACGATCAAATCCAGAAAACCCTAATCATATGAGTTGGAAAATAACTAGTAATTAGCAAGATATTTAGTGAAATATATGGGCCCCACAAGGCCTTCTTTTGGCCAATTATAGGGGATGACTAGCGCCACCCTAATGTTTCTTTGATAGGGCTTTAAATGATTACATGTTAGCATGCTTTAGGACATGGCATGTTCAATATTTTATAAGGCCCTTATAAGCTTCTAAACCTCACCATAACTTATCAAAACAACAAAACCACTTCTCCCTTTGCCATTTCGGTCGTAAATCCAACAACCCCGGCCTCTTTCAACTTCCTTAAATCCCTAATTTCAAGTGTGTTGGAAGACTTGGAGCTAAAATCTTGGAAGAATACACTAAACCATACTTTTATCTTGTGGTTTTTAAGCTTCCCTAGCCATGTGTTAGTTGTAAGTATTCTTTAAACTCATCATGTTTAAGTTTTGTTGTTTTTGTGTTTACTTGTAAGTTGGTTTTTGGAAGGTTTCAACAAAGATTTTTAATCAAGGTTATGTGTGTTTTCTAAAAACAAAGTGGAATCTTTAAATATATGAACTTGACCATGAGTTTTAGATGTGTTGGTGATGTTATTTTGTTACAAAAAGTTTGTTTATGTTAGTGTTTTTTGAAGATGTTTTGGATGAAAAACATACAAGTACACTTAATACACCTCACAATGGTTTTGATCGAACATCTTAGGGTGACCAAATAAACCATATGAACATGGAAAATTTGTAACAAAATGTGTAGAATCTAAAAAAAAAAAAGCCTGTAAACTTTAAAAATGCAAAGATGAACAAATGAACTTCAAGACGCAAATCAAACTTATTAATATCCTTAAAATGATGATATAAGACTAACAAAAGTGTTAGATTGTTAGAAGAACACTTAATGTAAATTTTGACATGTTAAAGTATACTAGTTTTGGCAAAGTTGTCATGTTTACAAGTCTTGGGATAATATGTAACTTTTGTAAAGTTAAAAGTTTGAAAAGTAACTTTGGAATATCCATAGGTGTAAAATGTAATTTTTGAAACTTTATGGTGAAATGTGTAGCGTTTGGAAAGTTAAAATGCAAGAATGAAAAGTTCCAAAATAAAAGGGTGCTTTTTGTATAAAAAGTAGTGTAAGACTTACAAAATAACTAGTGTTATGACCCCCGCGTTGCGGCGGAAGCGTTAAACCGTGCCAAATAGCATCAATACCACACATCGTTAGTGACTATCAACACCGAAAAAGCCGTAGAAAAAAAGTAAATAACGAACGGAAAGTAGACGAAAAAATATTGAACTACGCACATGAAACATATAACATTGAAAATAATAACTAAGTCGATTTAGGACACGCACATTATGACGGGGTTGTTAAACGGAAAAAACATGTGACATTGAAAATAGAAACTAAGTCGATTTAGGACATGCACATTACGACGGGGTTGTTAAACGGGAAAAACATGCGTAAAAACATTGAACCACACACATACGTTGTATCATGTTAACTCGACAAATTTAAATTGAAAAGTAAAATGAAAATTTTGTAAAAGATAAAAAGTATATAGACCAAAGTCGAAAGTGAAAATTTTTTAGGTAAATTGTAAAATGTATATAACTACTAGTAGGAATGCCCGCGCGTTGCTGCGGGTGCTTATGTTTTTTTGGCGCAGATTGCTAGCGGGTTCCATTTAATTTATTTTCAGTACCAATTTTCCATTTTCTAAGACAAGTAATATATAAATTCACAAAGAGCAAGTAGGTATAAACCAAATAATTGACATAAAAAAAATAATATAAGATATGGTAGACGGCACTATGGACAAATCGACCTGGACATAACTATATAAACCAAAGAAATCTCACTAAAATTCCCCTAAAAAGGACATAGGTGTAAAACGTGTGAAAACACCAACCATAGGTCACCTGAACTACTTATCAAATCAGACCTCAAGTGTTGCGTACACTCTGTTTTTACTTTTTTTTTTTGTTAAAAGAAGAAAATTTAAGGATTCAAAATCACTATATCAGCTTTAGATGTTAGAAAAAAGACAGTTTAGTGTCGAAGAATAAGGAAATCATGGTGGATTAAGATAAAGAATTCAAAGTTTGACCCAAAAAAGTCAAATGGTTTTACCTTGCAGACATAAAGGCCATTCTAAAGAAGATAACTTTAACAGCTTGTTCTTGTCCAGCATAATCAGATTCTAATGGTAGCATTTCATGTAGTGTTAAAAAGCCATAGGTCCACCAACGGTTTGAAATACAAACTAAAAGGTGGAAAAAAAAACACCATTTTAAAACATGTGATTGGTTCATTGACCAATTAATGGAAAGGAAGAAATGATAAATTTTTGAACATGATCCTAGCAAGCCCTTAAGAATCTCAAGATATACGCTCTGCTTGGGAAAAAAATGATGCAAAATGTCATACATATGATAATAATTAGAGTCACAATTATGAATTCATAGTTTATTCACTCAGTTCAATGAAAACTACAAATATTGCAAAAATTATAAGGGAGGAATATATTCTCTTTATCTCTAATTAAAGGGTTCTATACTTATATTAAAAATAGTTTTCTGCTCTTGAAAATAATGTTACAGACAATAAAGATAGAACTGAAGATGTAGTTCACAGTGCATATTTCTATCCCCGCTAATGTAATCTTACAATAGCAAAAAATTCTAGAGCCTCAATAACCCATTCCATGAGGGTTGGCAAGATCGATGGTTGGGTGCGGGTGCACTTGCATCTGTTGACCAGCAGATGGGTACTGAACCCAAAACTAATCAACAAATTAGTACAACATTTTAAACCATAGAAACATATAAAAACCAACAATGCTTCACGGTAACAAGATGTTGTCGAGGCTTTCTTATTCATCTATTGTGCCATCAAGACGCTTTCTGCAACTTCTTTTTCCCTCATCAAATTCCTCAAACAAATGGAATCGGCTGCATTGATTGCAGAATTGTAGGACTTGGTCGTTGCTTGAAACTTGTGGACTCTTGTATATACAAAGAGTGTATCTTCTTCGAGAATTTGGCGAAACTCTTTGATCTTTCCTTGTTTAAAGTACCCCTCTGCGCCAAATCGAAAAATAAAAAACCACCACCAACAAGTGATGAAATTTGCGTATCCTAATTTCTTACATAAATCACTTTCTCAAGATAAACATGTGTCTGGGATGAAATTAACTGGTTCACCACTCACCATTTGACAATCATGAACCTACCTAAATTTTAAGGTTTCAAACAACTAACTGGGGGTTTTGAGTCAATATTTTTTTCTTGGTAAACTCCAAAATGTTCTTACAAGATGGCAGAATATGACAAGTCTTAGTATGAACTCTAGTGATCCTCTAGTTCAATAATTTGCCTCAAGGGCCATCACCAAACTACACTTGAAAAATCAAATAATTATTAAATTGTCTTAATAGATGTCAGGAGATATAAGTAGAGAATGGAAACTAACCATGATAATGAGCCAGAGATCAGGAGGAGTTTGTTTGGCTATAAGAATGTCGAGAAAATTAGATGCATCTCGAGGAAGTTGGTCTAGAGCCACTCGTACTTCCTCTGAATTTTTAACCGTAATATAAATGTAGCCCATTATGCCGCCTTCGCTTCAGTCGGCGTCTGATTGCTCATTGGAATTTTTATAGAGTACAGAACAAAAAGCTCCTACAACTTACAGAGCTTGAGCAAATGCATCATCACTTGAACCTTGGGATACTCTTACTCTATTCACACATTCGGCATGAATAGAACTATTCTTTACATGCTTCAACCCTTTGTGTTGTAAAATGCGAGTGTGTGAGTCGTTAAACCCCACACTGCTATTGTCGAGACACATTGCAACTGACCCGCCACCCTTGCTCATTTGCAAACTATTAAAGCTGTCGATTGACATATTTGACATATTGAAGCATAAAAAACATAACATATTACTACTATACAGATGCTAATATATTCTGCATGTTAAACTAAAATAAAAACAAAAAATCCTGAATTTAAAAAACATTAACTAACTCACCCACAAGAAGATTCTCAACGCCCAAATCTGTCAGGTGTTTGACCCATGTGAGGATAAAATCCATGAAAGCATAGTTACCAAACGTTGCCACTATAACATTATCATTCACCCTTTCTTGAACCATTTCTTATGTTAACCGAAATGTCTCCAATGGAGGTATCTTTGAACCCGGTGGGGGCGCCTCCCATATACATTTTAATTTCCCTATTTGGGGCCGAGGCATCGGTGACACTACACAACCACCAACTCTTAGTGAAGGTGACTCAAGTGTTTGATTTGGCAAAGACGGCGTCACATCTACCATCATACATACAACAACAAAAAAAACATGTTACAAATTTAAACCAACAATAATAACCACAGTTTTGGTCCAATCAAATAATTCCTATTTGATCTCTACTGGTATCAAATCAGCCTCAAAACATAAATTTGATCTATGAATATGGTTTTTAACATACTTAAGCTTTACTATTGAAAAAGCGCTAACGGCACAGCTTGTTGCCCATTTGCCTTCTATTTCGATAATTTGTAAACTTTCGTCTAATTGATAAGATTTTGATCTCACTTTGTAAATTCTCTTCTAATTGAACTAAATATTAATTCCAATTTGTAAACTGTCTTCTAAATGAGCAAGATTTACACAGTTGACTTTAGATCACAATTCACATGGCAACCAAACTACAAAAAAAAAAAAAAACATAATTAACAAAAAATGCATAGTAATCAAACAACACAAGAAAGAAAAATACTTTGAGACAGCTTCCAAGACAAGGCAGAATCAGGAGAGTAGACAGCAGAGAAGGCATAACAGTCAAAAACACAATCCCAATCAACACAGTGCCATACATAGTCAAGAACAATGGCTAGAGTTCATCACTTCTTTAAATGGGTTATTCCAACCCCTAATGCATTTGGGCAGTCTTGTCCAGGCACTAACTGCCTCTTTCGCTTCAAGTAAATTAACAGGTTCATAAAACTTAGCCTTCTCACTAAGCTCCTCAAACGCGCTTACAAGATTCTAAAGTCTTGCAACAAATTCAATCAACATAGATGTAAAAGTAGCAAGAGATAATGCACTTGCGCTTTCATAAGTTTTCACTTCACGCACGTTTAAAATTGTGTCACCAAATGAAAAAGAAAATTCAATAAATAGCAGTATGAGGTTTTACCAAAAAGAATTACCAACCTGTACTCTCCGTGTGGTTCGATCAAGTGTTGCAAACAACCGATCCTCAGCTAGAACATCAGCCCCTGTCAATTGATTTAAATGTGTACCCTTTCCAGCATTCGTGTATCCAACCTATATAAATAAAGGTGAGTCAAGCGATTGAAAAAAAAGAAAAAAAAGGCCAAGTCAGTTTTTTATTCCTACCAGTGACACAACTGGCATGGGTACTGAAAGACGCCTTGTCTGATATTGCTTTCTATGTTTCCGAACAGATTCCAAATCTTTTCTAAGAACACCAATCTGTCACAGATCATGCACAACACAAAAAAAAATTGATTTATATTATTAATATTAATAAAAGGTTCCTTACTTGAGTGCGTAAAATACGTTTATCCACTTCAATTTGTTTCTCTCCCATACCTTTCACTTTTCCTCCTGATTGACATTCAAGATGTGTCCACATCTTTGTTAGTCTTGGCAACTGGTACTCCATTTGTGCCAATGCAAACGGAAGATTTAATTTATATATAAATTCACAATTAAAACTTATGTATAACACATAGTTTAAGCTACAGTAGATAATATTACCTGTAGAGAAGCCTCACGTGTTGCTGCTCGCTAATCAAATATATCAAGAATGAGAGCAGTACGATCACATACTCTAACGTTTCCACCAAATGCCTTCTCCAAATTACGTAACTGATTGCACTTCATTAAATATAATTATTGGTGCATTTGGTCCTATATCAAAATCAAAATAACTATAAAATAGTCATCGGTTTGCCTTGGTCCCACCCTCCCAAGACCCTCCTTTGAGTGTGACTTTACTGGTACGTTTGTTTGCTTTTTGTGTATACAAAACTTTATGCAATTTTCCATTCGAGATGCTAAACTTTTGTCAATTTTCTACCATTCAGGGCAAAATAATCTCATTTTTATAGAATCTCTTTTAGGTAAAAATCATCAAATAGACAAAAAAAAAAAAACAGTTTGATACCTTTAATCAACATGAAAAAAAGGTTGTGATCAAATGGAAAATTATATGGAGTTCAGCATCTTTGTACGCATTTTTCCCAAGCAAAAAAATAAGGTGCTAGGGAATATACTAACCAAATAGCAATTGACAAATTTTAAATAAAAAAACAAAATTGTCAATTTGATAGTTACAGGTGCTAGGGAATATACCAACCAAATAGCAATCCACTCTGTTTAATCATTTGTCCACTTTGTCACCCCAAATAGCAATACATAATTTTATAATCTAACTAAATAAAGTCCATTACTTAAAAATAGATACCTCAAACCTGGATATAGAGCGTCGTTTAGCAGAGACGAAGGATCAAGCGACGATCAACCTAATCTTGCAAGAGATGGGGTAAAGGAATCGAACCTTCAATTGAGTAGGCAAAACATTCAATTTTGAAGGCAAAAAATGAGAAAGAAACAATCTTTACATACCTTGATTGCACAAGAAGGTGAAGAAAGACAAGAGTTTTACCCTTTGAAAATGCTTTTAATCTTCATCTTGTTTTGAAACCGATATCCCAAATTAATACAGATATCCCAAATTAATACAGGAGTCGATTCATAGGTATAAGGGTAGCAATGTAAATTTGTTGTTATATTGTAAAGGAGGAGAATGGTGAAATGTCTAGATTACCCTCCTAAGTGTCTTAATTGTTCCAACTATCCCCATTATACCCTTAAGTTTCATGCTTAAATATGTTGTACTTGTTGCTTTAAAAAATGTACCCATGTCAAAATTCCTATATGGTACATCACTCCTCCTTTATAATGTATTATAGATTATAGATTAGGATTAATTGGAAATAAATTAAAGTTAAAAAAGGAAAAAAAAAACAAAAGTGGGTACAACCCATCAAAAAAAAGATACAATCACCCATACACAAATTACCAATTAAGCATAAGGTACAAGACCATTATGCACAATCATATTGTAAATTAATACTATATATAATTACCAAGTCAAAATAAATATTAAAAGATCCTTACTTTATATTACAAGTTATCAAACACTTCATTAATTACAAAATTTCTAAGAAGTATTCAATTTAGTGAACTTTAAATATATTTGAATTGAATGAATTATTTTGTGTAAAGGTTACATTTTGATTATCCCTCCAGAGAAAATCCATATTGACGATCAACTACATTTCATAGAGAAGCCACTCGAGATAATAGACTGGAAGGTTCAGAAACACCGCCGCAGTCAAGTCAAACTAGTCAAGCTGCATTGGAATTACAAGCGTAGACCCGAGTACACTTGGGAGCGTGAGAATCAAATGAAATGCATGTACCCCCATCTCTTTCAAGAGACCACCGATTCAAATGACCAACACCGGAAATTTCGCGGACGAAATTCCTCTAACAGGAGGAGAATTTGACACCCGTTCAAATTACAGGTCATATCCGTACACTTAACTACACGTATACATTGTGGCATTGTGCATGGCATTACATTTTGCATGTTTCATCATAATTGGGCCATACAGGGTCCTAACAAGTCAATCCTGATGCATACAGCCTAGCATTAGACACTTAAGTTGATACAATTTCACAACTAGTCGAACAATTTATCATAAACTATAAGGAGGTCTTTACAAAACCCTAGTTCTGGGAACCAAAACAATTGAACATGAAGTCTCAATTGTGATCCAATCAAGAACAAAAACAAACAATGTCCATACACAAGAATTGTCCGAACACAATGTCCATAAATAACTAGTAATTAATACAACTAGTTAAGAAGTATATAATGTGCACATAATTATATATTATTTTGGCTTACATAGACTTGTACAAAGACCCTTCTTAACATCTAATTACCATATGTAACCATGGATAAGTACAAGATAAGTATTAAAATGTTTAAATATATATATATATATATATATGTATACATAGATATACACGACGGCACACACACATATATGTGTGTATGTGATTTCCAAGGTTTAAACTCTTACACCCTCATGATCCATCATTTCAATCACCTAGATTCCTACTTATTTAGTATTAAACTTTATCATTTATCCATTCCATAACCTTTGACTTACTACAAATACCCACCTCCACATACATACATATCGACATACACACACATGCACACCAACACAAGACACTAAGATTCTTAATAACTACTTACACTAACATGGAAAGTAGACTTTGATCAAGATCATGATGGCCTTCCTCATTTGCCTACACATTACCCCACTTTGATCATCCAACCCAACACTCAAGTGTCTTCACAAATTATTATCACTAGAATGGTAAGATTCCTTTTGCCCACAAAACCTAGCAAAGTTGACTTACCCAAAATAACATATCACTTGTATTATAAAAGGGGGGACTTAGGAACACAAGATGAACACACACCATCCCTCACACCTCTCTCCCTCCCTCCCTCTCGGCTCACCTCAACCATCGAACCACCATCACCATTCGGCCCTCACCACCCCACGAACACCATGACCACCACTCGACCCACTGATAACAACCATCACCTCCAAGGGAAACCTAGGGGTACAAGGAGCTTAACCACGGAGTACAAGGCCCCTAATTCCCTCACATTCTTAGTTACTAGGAGGTATAATATTATCGCAAAATTGTGTTTTCATTATTACATTTTCCCTCTTACACAAAGTTATTCACTAGTATGTTGACACTTGTAACTAAAACCAAGTAAAATAAATGAGTTCATGACTTAACATACATAAGGTTAGTTGGAAAAATGTATGTATATATATACACACACTAGGGCCGAAAACATATGTATGAATATACACACATCATGGCCGAAACATATATGAATATATGTATACTTCTGGGCCGAAAGTTTTATAAAGAAATTAATGTGATTTCCAAACTCACTAACTTGAAACATGATGTTGATAGTTTGTAAGTCATATTTGACATGCTTAGATCTATAACAAGACTTACAAAAGTGTCCATGTTTTTTTAGAAAAAAGTTATATTTTAACATGGGATAATATTATTTTCACAAAAGTTACTAGACTTATGAAAATAGTAAGTTAAAGATACATGGATTTTGTATATCCACACACATGTTAAGTTAGACGTTGTAAAACCTACAGCACATAAACTCACCAAAGTGTATGAAAATACATGTTTTGCAAGCAAAAGTGATGTTTTCACTAAAAATAATGCTAATTTTCACCAAGATCTCTAGAATATACAAGTATGGTAAATCTAACAACACAAAGCATGAGGTTAATATTAGGGAAAAATTACACCTATAAACCCTAATATTGTACATTTAAAAAGATAAACATTGTATCTTTTGGGAAATAAGATGTTAAATATACAAATCCCTACATCAAAGACACACATAACTTAAAAGTTTAAGTTACAATGACAAACATAACAAGAACAACTTGTAGACAATACAAGTAACATAGACCTAAAATTTCCCATCTTACATAGGATACGTATGTTGGACACTCTAGCTCCAGGCTCAGTAGTTCATTTCCAGACACACACACAAGGTGAGTTTTTCACGGCCCCTTTTACTGTTTTACATTTTCCGGGGGAAAAACATGCGTACAGTTTTCGGTTACAATTATGACTATTATGTGAACATGAGACATTAAGGTTCAGGATCCATAAAGCCCTCATGTCATACATCACACCGTAACCATTAGCTATGGACTTAGCCATGAAACAACGGAATAGATCTATTGTGTTGACACCCCCAATCTTGATCAGTCGCTCTGACCGGATGGCAGATATCAAGAGAGTGCTTGTATTTCACATTTATTCATTGTCTTTAGTGTACAATGGGTGAGACACAATATGTCAAGGTTTGGTTATGGGCTCATGTCAGATCACATATTGATCATTGACCTAGCTAGGCAGTGGTTTAGTCGGTTTTGGATTACATGTCCGTTCATTAAAAACCCGTGAACTCACCAACTTTATGTTGACCTATATTTTTTTTACATGCATGTTTTTCAGGTAATTAGCATAAGGCATGGAACTTGCGGGTCGCGTGCGAGCATCATGGGATACCACCTTTTGAACCGTTGTTGTATTGTTTTTTGGTCGTTAACAATTTCACACAATGGTTTTATTTAAGACAATTTAACTTAATATTTTGTAAAACAATGTTGTCTAATGGAAGTCCTTACTTTTAATTTAATTGATGCTTTGCGTGACCTTTGTGCTTGGAAATCATTCGAAGTTGCATCCCGTGTTTCCGCCAAGGTGGGGTGTGATAGTTTTTTTGTTACACCCGGTTTACTCAACGACATCAATGTTCTCTAACAATCACCAATATTTCTCACCCAACGAAAAGGAACCGCGCCTAAGTGTTAGTTTCATTTAAAGGTCCACTTATATAAACGTGGATACTATCTTACTAATGGGGTCTACCATACTTGGTCAACATTTGTGAGAACATTTCGATATCCGATCGATTCGAAGGAAAATAATTTTTTAGAGGGCAAGGACGGATGTGGAGCGACCATTCAATGTACTAAGGGGGAAATGGGACATAGTCAAGCGCCCCTTGAGCGCCACGACTGTTGATAGGCGTAAGACCATTATCTATATGTGCATCATATTGCATAACATAATCTTGAAGGACGAGGGACGTGCAATATCACTGGTCCATGTAAGGGATATACGGTCAACCAAGAATTCAACCCTGATGTAGTTCCGGGGTTAAAGACCCAGAAATACATTTCCGACTTCAAAATGATCTTGTGGAACATTTAGCAACTCTACATCTACCCACCTTGAGGTGGAGTCAGAATCAGAATGGGTTTTCCTAATCTATGTTTTTTTATTCTATTTCTGTGTGTTTGTATTTTTTTAATTAATGTTTAATTTTTTATTTAAATGGCTAATTATATATAGTATTAATTTTCAAGTTGTTGATGCATAAAAGAGTTGTATATTATGCTTGGAGAGTGTTTTGTGTTTTTTTAGTAGTGTTATGCATAAAAGGTTGGTGTACAACTTCTTCAAGCAATCTTTTAGCTTTAGCGAGTTGTATTTATTTATTTACTTTTAATCTTTAACTTTTTTTTACTTTTAACTCCTAAACCTTGACATATTTTACAAGGTAACCCTAACACATTTTCACTTTCAACCTTAGTTCTCTTGTACTTTTCATCTTTTAAATATTTTCGTTTTATGTTTCGATCTAAATTTTGTTAGTTAACATGGTCCAACATACATGTGTGGTTTAACGTCTTTACGCTTTTTTCCAATTTAATGGCCCCGTCGCAACACACGGGCCATAGATCGACTTAGTTGTTGTTTTCTATGCTTTACGTTTCGCGTTCACAGTTCAACGTTTTTATGTCTACTTTTCGTTCGTTTTTTCGTTTCTTATTTCTTTTTGTACGAGATTTTTTGTATTGGTGGTCGCTAACGATAGTGTGACATTAGTGCTACTTGGCAAGGCTTTACACCCCCCGCTACAATGCGGGGGTCTTAATACTAGTTTATTTAAAACCAAAAAAATAATGGGGTATTGGATTTTAATAATTCAAACTTTCACTCATTGGTTGGTAATAATTTTTACTGAAAAAATTCTAAACAACGATCCCTACTTTCAATGTATTGGCCGACAATAAACTAACCCAGTTAGTGAATGATGACGTGGACGCTGACGTGGCATGCCATGTCAGCGGCCACATCATCATCCATGCATGTGTTGGCATGCCACGTCAGCATCCACTAACTGAGTTAGTTCTCGTTTAACAAAGGTTCATTGTCGGCCAATATGTTGAAAGTTGGGATTGTTATTGGGAATGTTTTAAGTACAAATTATTGTCGGCCAATGAGTGAAAGTTTGGATTATTAAAATCCAATATCCCAAAAATAAAAAAACATTTTAGGGTAGTATTGCCTCCAAATTTATGTTTTAGGATAGTGAATCAGTGAAGTGATGTTGCAGTTAAGATTGAATGAACTCTCCCCACCCAAATAGTTTAAAGTAACATGAGTTTTTTTAATTTTAGTTTTGTAACATTTTAGAGTTATTAAGACAAACCCCGGTTAAAACGTAAATTATTATAGTAATAATGAAAAAAGTAATTAACTCTTATCGTTTAAAACACAAAAATTCTTTTTCTTTTCTTATCTGACAATTCTTTCCTTAAATATTTAACTAAATAATTTTAGCAATGATGATGAATTATATATTCTAAAAGTTTTTATCTACGTGACGATTCACGACGTGTTTTTTATCTTATGTTTGGTTGTGTGAAACAAAGCCATATTTTTTTTCTCTATGTTTTGTTTTATAAGATCAAGCGAACTCACGAAGTAATTTTTTTAATCTATGTTTTGTTGTTTGAAATATTATATATATTCTAAAAGATTTTATGTACGTAATCATGTTTTTAATCTACATTTCGTTGTGCGAAAAATTATATATTCTAAAAGATTTTATCTATATAACGATGTATTTTTATCTCGGATTTATTGTGTAAAACCGAGTGGAACTCATGACGTATATTTTTTTTATCTATATTTTGCCGTATGAAAAGTTGTACATTCTAAAATATTTATCTACGTCATGACACGTTTTTTTTATCTATGTTATGTTATGCAAAATGAACCGAACTAACAATGTAGATTTTGTATCTGTGTCTCATTGTGTGAAATCAAGCCGACCTCAACTTATCAATTATTATTTATTTAAATAACTAAGAAAAATGCACTTAAATAGCAAAAGAAAAAGAAAAAGTATGTTTCAAATAATAAGAGTTAATTACCTGATAAGTCTATTTATATTCTCAAGAGTGACAATGTTAGGTACTAAGATATGAAATGACAAAAGTACGCTCACTTCATAGTTAATTTTTAACTGATGTTGGCCTTAATACCTGATGTGTTGCAAAACACATATCTTCTCCCGTGTATTTTGTATAGTATTATATTCATTTCAAGTCGTTTTTATTAGTTATTTATTAATTTTTACTATTTTTGTAGGTGTTCGTGAAAAATTAGCTCAAAATGAAGAAAAGGATCAAGATGTGAGCACCTGGGATTGAGCATGAAATACTATGATAATGATAATGATAATGATAATGATAATGATAATGATAATGATAATGATAATGATAATGATAATGATAATGATAATGATAATGATAATGATAATGATAATGATAATGATAATAATAATAATAATAATAATAATAATAATAATAATAATAATAATAATAATTAAAAGAAATAAAAAACATCAATCATTGGAGCAGCAAGAAATTCATGAATGAATCAAATGGACTAAGGAAGTTGGTTTATGTTTTTTAGGCTGAATTAGATACGAGAGAAGAGATTAATTACTGGACAACACAAGAGTAAAAGAAAAAAAAGATAAGGTCTCGGAAACAAATCCTATACGGTGGGAATGTTGGGTCGGCCCAAGAGTAGAAAACAATAGGGCGTAAAGGCGTGAAGCTCTTTAAATAATAACCCTTCAACTTTTTCGAAGTGACAAAATTTATCCCTCAAGAATTTATGATTTGAAAAACACTAACTTTCTAACTTGATGGAAAATGACCCCTCTACTTTCTAACTTGACATAACCATCAAACTTTTGACATGTGCCCCCAAACTTCTCCATAACGTCAAAAGTAATTCTTTAACTCTGCAAATGTCGCATTTATCCCCTCAAGTTTTTAATGTTTTGATCTTACCGTAAAACTAATTTCTTACGTTTTTATTTTTATGAATGTGTTGGTATAAATCGATTTAATTTTGCTTGAAAACGAGTCGGGTTAAATATAATACGTTTTGATTCGACGATTAAATTTTATTTGGTCTACGTTTTGATGTAACGGGTTGATAATATTAATCTATTCATACTCACGCCGCATAATTATAAATAATATTAAATAGCAAGATTTCGTGTGTGAGGAAGTTACTGTTTCGCTCAATACAAGCGCTCAATGCGTGTGTACAACCTCTTATGCATGCTCCTTTCCCCGTTTGCTTCCTCTCTCTCTCTCTCTAGATCTTCACCTTCAACGAAAACGTCGGTCCAAAGCTCCGACGACTGGGGCTAGGGTTTGTTGCATATGCGGCCTAACCATTGCTTGCGATACAATACTGATGGCCCGCGTTGGCTGCCTAGGTGGTGTCTGTTTGTCCGGCGTCCTTGCCAGGCCTAACTGTCTCAGGTTTTCGGATTCCGACCTTGGTTGGCCCGATTGGCATCTAACCTGTTAGGGTTTCCATTATTTGAGCTATTTGTTTGAAGCTTTTGGGTCTTGATTCAATGAACGCCGCCTGGACGTTGCCTGTGGCCGCCGTCGGCTGCCTAGGTGGCATCTGTGTCCGGTGTCCTTGCGCGTCTGTGTCTAGTGTCCTTGCGCGGCCTGTGCGTCTCAAATTTTCAGATTCAGACCTTTGTTGGTCCGATTAACATCTAAGCTGTTAGTGTTTCCATTATTTGCGCGATTTGTTTGAAGCTTTTGGGTATTGATGTTATCGTTTGAGATGATGTTCAGGTCCTTGAGGTTTCCAAAAGTGGCCTTGGATGTAGTTGTGTATGGTGCTTTGAGGTTTCCAAAAGCTTTTGGGTAATGTTTGTTGATTTACTTTGTTACCTAGATAACCATTTCATTTATCATGATACTAGCTGCTGTCTTGCATTACTGTTTGTTATGGTTGCTTGCTTATTACAAATATGTTCTTTATTGACTGCCTTTGTTTCGACTACCCGTGTTTATGGGCAATGATGACAAGATATTTTTCCGATGGTTATGATGACCGCCATTGTATTTGTGTCTTGGTTGTGAGGGCGCTTAAAACGCAACCGGCTGATGTGTTGCAACGGTTTGTTTGTTGTATGTTTATACCTGAACGTTTGAGCCTTTTTTGGAACGCATAAGGCGCCATTCTCATGATGACTTTATGTGTTTTTGTGAATGGCAATTTGTTGTTGTTTGTTCGTCCTCATACAGGTCTGTCACATTGCATCTATAACAAAAGTCAGTACACTTTCCATGGTTGAATGTTGACTTAATGTTTATCTTCAGAATCTTTTACTCATTTAGGCGATGATGGTCGCCTGCTACTTGGCATGGCAATTCCGGTTGCAGCCGTAGCGGCCCTGAGCCTACAGCGACAATGATGATATGTAGATCTAAGTCGATCGCTTTATTATGTTTATGACTGTGGCGATGGCGGTTATGTTTGTGTTTGGGATTATGATTAAGAATTACTTCTCAACCAACTCCAGAAGCGGAGAGTGAGACCGAAGGTAGAGTTCCCAGCCGTGACGTTCTACTGAAACTCAAATACACAAAATTGTCGCACAGTCCGGGACTTGTTTTCCTCTTAAAATCACCGCCTTATGAACCTTCAATTGATAACAAGTTAGTGATTATTAATTTTTTTACATCACCATTGAAGCCGATGGTTTTCAATTAGGTTCCCCCCGATGATTCTTCGCGCTGGCCGAGGCGGATCGTTGGTGGAGATAAGAGGTTAGCTTCATCATTCTACATCTATTATTTGCACCTCATTTGTAGATATTTAGTTTGAAACATTTTTCTTTACCTTTATGCATTTATCTAACTGGTATAAGTCTTATAATCAACAGCTTATGTTGAAAGTGATAAACTACTACTCGCAACAAAGAAAATTAGATAGGATTTTTCTCTCTTTTACTTGCAGTTGGTTTCTGTCGAGCTAGCTCTACTTATGTTGGCAAATTAAGGCAAGGTCTAACAACTGCATATGTAATTTCCTTGGAACCAAGTTCACAATGTATAGCAGTCAATCACCAACTGATGTAAAATGCAACATAATCATAGCGACGACGGTGATGGTATGCTTTGACCCGTCATATTCGGCCGCTGCAACGTGCGACGAGTATGTATGACGCAGTAACCTGTTTGCTCTCGCCGCGACAACGCGCGGCGAGTATAAAACCAGTTGTCTTCAAACACTAACCCTTCAGTGACAAAAATTTATCCCTCAAGTTTATGGTTTGACAAAAAACAACTTTCTATCTTGACAGAAATGACCTCTTTATTTACTAACTTGACAAAAAAGGCACCCTTACTTTCTAACTTCTTTTTAACCTTCAAACTTTTACCATGTAACACCCGTTATACCCCCAAACTTCTATATAATGTCAAAAGTAACATGTTTCTTTGCAAATGTCACGTTGATCCCCTCAAGTTTCTAATGTTTCGATCTTACCGCAAAACTAATTTCTTACGTTTTTTTTTTATTATTGATGTGTTTGAATAAATCGAGTTGATTTTCCTTGAAAACGAGTCAGGTCAAATATAATACATTTTGATACAACGATTAAAGCCGAGTTGATCTGCGTTTTGACGTGAAGGATCGATAATTATAATCTATACATAATTATATCGCATAATTGGTGTAAATTCGAGTATGTCTATATTTTGACGTAAATTTGGTAAACTTTTTCCTATAACTTTTCGTTTGTGTATGTTTCAACGTAATTCTAGTGTTCGGTTTCGTGCTTTATTTTGTACGATTCGTACGTATGACTATGTTTAGACCACTCCGCAACGCGCAATAAAAGAACTAGTTATATATAATTTTGGGAGGTCAAGAGTCGTAGGAAAGAGACGAGGAACAGTTAAAAAGAATCAACGGTGGAAGGATTATTTACTGAGACAAAAAGGGGGTTGTTGAACAAATACTTTCCAAGGTTGTAGAGAGGATCGATTTTAGGAGGAGATCAAAGTTTGTAGCGTAGGTGTGACTACGGGTCGGTTCTAAATTGATTATCTATTTATTCACATATTCAATCCCCATATGAACGCTATTAATTCGTTTTGTTTTTATTGTTTTGATTATATCATGACGATTAGAGACTAAGCTTTTACATGCCAATTGGTCCTCACCACCCTGCCCAAAAAACGCTAAAAGTGAAAAAAAAAACACACACATTGAAATTTAGCACTTAGCCAACAACTGTGGGCTTTTTTCGGTGCTTAGCCGACACTAAGGGGTATGCATGGCGGCTAAGGCATTTTTTTAGCATTTAAATAGATGGCGTCTAGAAGGCTTACTTAACTGCTTTTTAGAATTTGGACGATGGCTAAGGACTTCAACGTTTAATTAGTTCACTACTACAGTAAGACACCGTTATTCAAGATAAAAAGACGTCCAAAATATATATATTCTACTAAATGAAATGCATAATGAAGATATAAAATAGTTGATCCATGGTGTCGTGCATCATTTATTCCATGCTACAACAAGAAAAAAAAATATCATGATCCAAAAGAGTAATTACCGTGGCTCACTTTTCGGCGACAACAATCTAACTGTAGTAAAAATACACCAAAAATCTTACCAACAATAAACCTCCAACTCCAAATCTTTATTGATCAATGATTATTGAAACGAATCACAACTCAATTGAAAGAAACAATGAAATGGAAGAGAATACAGAATACAATAAAAGAAAAAACTACCATTAAAAAACTAACTTCTGACTTGTCAACTTTGTCCCCTGAACTTATAAGAATTAAGCCCCAAGCACCCTCTACTTTGACTGACTATTAATAAAATAAAACAAACTTATTATTTGACTTGACGTTGACTTACTTTGACTTTAACGTAACTCTCCCCAATCTCCACCTTTAAAGCCAAAATATCAATACTCTCAAATCATTCAATCCCCATATCAGTAACACACAAATCAAACTTGGATCCTGGCAAACACTAGGTGAACACATCAGCTATATTATGCCATGTTTCAACCCATTTGACTTCCACTTGCTTCTCATTCATTGCATCTTTTATAAAATGCAACTTGACATTAATGTGTTTAGTCCTCTCCTGATAAACACTGTTCTTCGACAACTGAATTGCTCCCTGATTGTCACAACACACTACTGGAGCCTTAACAACAACTCCTAATTCATTGACAATACCTTTGAGCAACAAAGCCTCCTTTACTGCTTCAGTTAGAGCCACATACTTTGATTCAGTTGTTGACAATGCCACTATGTGTTGTAGCTGAGATTTCCAACTAACAACACTTCCCAACACCTTAAACATGTACCCAGTGACTGATCTACCCTTATCGGGGTCTTTAGCAAAATCAACATCAACAAAGCCAATCACTTCCTGTTGACTTTCAGCAACATTTTCAAAAACTAATCCCCAATCCTGAGTTCCCTTCAAATACCTCAGGATCCATTTAACAGCCTCCCAGTGATTTTTACTGGGACAAGACAAATATTTACTAACTATACTAACTGCATAGGCTAAATATGGCCTAGTGCAGACCATTAAATACATCAAACTCCCTGCAACATTAGCATAACAGACTGAGTTCATGTACCTTTCTTCTTGTTCTGTCTTAGGAGAGTCTTCCAATGATAACTTGAAATGAGCACAATTGGAGTATTTACTGCTTTACACCCTTCCATCCTATAATTCTCCAAGATCATCTTAACATAGGACCCTTGTGTAAGTTTTAACTTTCTGAGTTTTCTATCTCTACAAATTTCCATACCCAGAATTCTCTTCTAATCCACCAACTCCTTCATTTCAAACTCTGATTTCAGTAACTCGTTGACCTCCTTTATTTGCTACTTATGTTTACATGCTACAAGCATGTCATCAACATATAGAAGCAAATACACATAATTGCCTGGACAATACTCTTTATAGTAGACACATGAATCATAGGAACTTCTTGAAAACCCACTGCTTGTCATGAACTCATCAAATCTCATGTACCACTGTCTAGGAGATTGTTTGAGTCCATACAATGACCTTTTGAGCAAACACACCTTATTTTCATTTCCTTCTTCTACGAAACCCAAAGGTTGAGCCATGTAGATATTTCATCCAGATAACCATGTAAAAATGCAGTTTTTACATCAAGTTGTTCCAGTTCCAGGGCTAATGCATCTGTAATTGCTAACATTATCCTGATTGACGTGTGTTTTACAACAGGACTGAAAATCTCATTGTAATCCACACCTTCTCTTTGAGTGAAGCCTTTGCCCACCAACCTGGCCTTAAATCTCCTGTCTCCTGTAATCCACACCTTATCTTTATGCTTTTCTACTAATTCCCAGGTTTTATTTTTAATCAAAGAATTCATCTCTTCTTGCATTGCTTTGCACCACTCTTCCTTTTCTTTAGAACAAACTGCTTCATTGTAAGTAAGTGGTTCATTTACACATTCATTTTCTGCTGTTATAAAAGCCACAGTAGAACTATTAGTTCTCTATCTAAACCTTAAAGGTTTGACCACATTTCTCCTTTGTCTATCTCTGGCCAACAAGTAGTCATTCTCTCCACTTGTCCTAGCCTCATCAGTCTGATTTACACCACTTTGAATATTCTTAGTCACCTTTTTAGGTAACTCCACCTCAATTTGAACATCTTCTTTATTGGTACTCACAGGCTTTGAAGGTTTCCCACTTATAACATCTTAATAATAAACTATCTCCTGAAATTCAACATTTATGCTCTTTATGATTCTTGGGCTCTCACCTTCCAATTTCCACAACCTGTACCCCTTTCCCCTTTCCTGATAACCCAAGAAAATGCACTTATTGCTCTAGAGTCAAGTTTGGCTTGACTGGTATGAGCAAAAGCCAAAGTGCCAAAGATTCTCAAACCTTCATATTTAGCTGGTTTCCCTGTCCACACTTACATAGGAGACTTCATATCAATGGCTCTAGAAGGACACATGTTAATCAAATATGCTGCAGTCTTCACAGCTTCTGCCCAGAATGACTTAGGCAATCCTACACTCAGCCTCATACATCTGACTCTTTCCAATAGTGTCCTATTCATCCTCTCAGCCAACCCATTTTGTTGAGGTGTTCCTGGAATACTTAGGTGTCTTCCTATTCCTTTTTCAGTACACAATTCTTCAAACTCTTTGTTACAGTACTCCAATCCATTGTCTGTCCTTAATTTCTTAATTTTTCTATCTGTCTCATTTTCAATGTATACCTTCCATTCTTTAAACTTCTTGAATGCTTCATTCTTATGATTTAGAATGAACACCCAAACTCTTTTTGAAAAATCATCTATAATGGACATAAAGTACCTAGCTCCACCTAGGGACTCAACTCTAGCAGACCATCATAGTGAACATAATCTAGAATACCTCTAGTGTTGTGTTTCTCTTTACTAAACTTAACCCTTTTCTATTTTCCCATTCTACAGTTTTCACAGAAGCCCACATCATAACTAGTAAACTCTTCTATGACCTTTTGTTTCTTTAATTCCATAAGACATTGACTACTCACATGTCCTAACCTCTTATGCCATTTCAGAGTGGTTTCATTTTCTTTTTTCAGAAATAACAGCAGACACTTCACCATTTGCAACATTTCCATCTAACAGGTAAATGTTATTATCTTTTCTAGTACCAGACAACACTACTAAGGACCCTTTTATCACTTTAGCTTTTCCATCTTTCAACAGTACATGATAACCATCCATTTCAAATGTGCCCAAAGATAATAAACTTCTTTTTAAAGAGGGAATATACCTGACATTCTTCAAGACTACTTTTGTTCCCTTGTACAATTTGAATACAATGGTTCCAATGCCAAGAATCTGGTGTTGTCTCCCAATTGGACTTTCCCAAGATTGTACATCTTTAACTCTCTAAAATATTCTCTTATAGGAGTCATATGGAATGAACATCCTGAATCCATAAACCACACCTTTCTGATTTTGTCCCAAGTCACACACAAAACATATAAACTATCATATCCATCAAATGAATCTTCTTGAACAGAATGATTTGGATATGACTTAGAACTACTGGATTCACCTTTCTTCTTTTTCCACTCCGGACAATCCCTCTTTAGATGCTTCTCAGAGTTACATACAAAACACTTTCTTTTAAACTTCGTCTTGGATTTTGATCTTGAACTCTGACCCTTAAATGACTTAGAACTTTTGTTTTCTGGCCTTACTCTAACAAACATCCCATCACTACCCTCTTCTTTATCAATTGTCTTCTTTTTCAACTCTTTTGAGTTCAAGGCAGCCAAACCTTCATTGACAGAGTCTCTCTAGCATACATGAGAGTATCAACAAAACTCTCATAAGAACTAGGTATAGATGTCAAATGGAGTATGGCCTTGTCGAATCATCTAAGACCACTTTGATATTTTCAAGATCAAACACTAATTTGTTAAAATCATCAGTATGTTCTTCTAAAGACTTATTAGACTCCATCTTGAAGGTATACAACCTCTTCTTCAGGTACAAACGATTTGCAATGGACTTTGTCATGTACAAGGTGTCTAACTTCACCCAAATACCAGCAGCCGAAGTTTCTTTTGATACTTTGCTTAAAACCCTATCACCAAGACTCAATATGATTGCACTATGAGCCTTTTCTAATATTTCTTTCTTTTCTTTATCTGTGAGTTCATTAGGAAGCCTCTCTTCTCCCTTCAATGCATCTACCACGCCATTATTGACCAATAACGCTCGCATCTTCAATCTCCATAGACTGAAATCGTTTCTCCCATCAAATTTCTCCAATTCGAACTTGGTTGAAGCCATCTTGATCAGTGATTACTGTTGGATACCGTCGTCTTCTTGAATCGAGCCACAACCAGGCTCTGATACCAATTGTAGTAAAAATACACCAAGAATCTTAACAACAATAAACCTCCAACTCCAAATCTTTATTGATCAATGATTCTTGAAGCGAATTACAACTCAATTGAAAGAAACAATGAAATGAAAGAGAACACAGAGTAGAAGCCCTAATCCCTCTTTTATAAGCAGCTAACTACCATTAACAAACTAACTTTTGACTTGTCAACTTTGTCCCCTAAACTTATAAGAAATAAGCCCCAAGCACCTTCTACTTTGACTGACTGTTAATAAAAGAATACGAACTTATTATCTGACTTGATGTTGACTTACTTTTGTTGGATAATCTTGTTGGGTTGGGCGAAACAGTTATGGGTTTCAGAGTCAAGTATCAAGTTGGATCTTGGTTTTGTTAGGAATAAGTCAATAATATAGCCGTTGGTGTGTTTTAAGTTTGAATAAGGGTTGTAGTTCAGGTCGTTGGACTTCACCTATTTGTTTGGTTTGAATTTGTTTGTGAGTCAAAAACTTAGATCGAGTCTTCTGTTTACCGTTTGAGTATTTGCCTATATAAGGCATTCTATGGAATGGCGTAAAGTACCAACTCTTTTATTTTATTCTTTCACTATCCGATTACTTTTCAATATAATATTTCAAGTCTTTTTATTTGTTCTCTGCAAAGTCATATTTGAGTGTATAAAACACAAAATTAAATGAGTTTGTGTGTGTTCAAAGGGGGCCTGAAACCAACATTTGGTATCAAAGCCCTAGGCTCTTACCGGGGTTCGTAGCAGCAGCAGCATGCGATTCCATGTAATCAAACCGTAACAAAGCAAGCAAGCAGCAAGTGAAACAATTAGTTAAAACCAGTCGATTAGTAGCAAGTTAAAGCAAGATGTAGCAAGATAAAGCATGAGGCGCCAAGATTAAAGCAAGATCAGCAAAAAGTTGAAGCAGAAAAGTGCAAGACAGAACGACTCAAGCAAGAATCCAGCAAGAAGTGGCTGAAAACGCAGGTGCGGTTACGGTTCGCGAGTAAGGTAATGTGACCCTCCAATGTCCTAAACTAACCGAGACAAACTATATGTCATGGGCGATCCTGATGGAGACGATACTAAGAGCATACGGGTTGTGGGAGTTGCTTGATCCGGTCATGAGAGCATCCGGTGATGAAAAGAAAAATTATACCACAAAAGCTAGAACTTTTCAAACACTACCCGAAGATATTCTTTTGCAAGTTTCTAAACACAAAGAGGCAAAGGATGTTTAGGAGTCGATTCGGGTTCGGTACTTAGGAGCGGATCGAGTCTGAAAGGTAGGTTTGCAAACTCTTAGCAGGGAGTTGGAGTTGTTAAAGATGAAAGACAATGAGACAATCAATGACTTTGCAGGTAAGATAAGTGTTATCATGGCTAAATTTAAAACTCTTGGTTCGCATCTTGAAGAAGAATTGGTTGTGAGAAAGTTTCTCAATGCGATGCCAAGAAAATACATCCAAATTGTAGCCTCCATCAAGTAATACACGGATATTTAAACCATGTCGTTTGAAGAAGCGGCGGGAAGACTCAATGTGACACCCGCCAATTTACCAGGTCAAAATCCGTATACTTTCTAGTCAACATTTAATTTTCGACACATGATAGATATCATTTCATATGCTTAAGTCACCCGAGAAAGTCTAGCAAGTCCCGAACGAGTATAATATCACCCACTTCAATGGACATTGGTGACGCGAGTCTAAACGATTATTATTTTATTTTATCTAAAAACATGTATATATGTTTGTTTATTTAATACATGTGGATAAGTGTATAGATATATATGGGAAATTCAAATACAATTCCTTTCCAAAATTTAATACAAGTATAACAAGAATTCATATATGTAGATATATATATATATATACATATACGTGTACATATACATATGTATGCATGTAAATATGAGGCATCTTAGAACATGAGAAAAACACATTTAATTCAAATGCATATTGTCTCAACTTTAATAAACCATCCAATCTCACCTTTGTGCCTAACTACAAATGGCAAAACAACTAATCAACACAAAGATTGAGATATGATTCTTGCCCAAAATGACCGTCCTTGAACCACCATTGAGCCGCCACTTTTCCTTCCCCTTTTTTTCATTTTTTTCGGCTCAACTACAAACAAGACAACCATCACCAAAGTGACTAAACACTTTCATCTCTAGTCACATTATAGAAATAATAACCTAAGCCTATGACTAACCATAATTATAGAAACATTCTTTTGACTCCAAGAAAGCATGGAAGATACTTGCCAAAAACCCAACCCCCCTTTCCTTTCCCTTTCTTGGCCTCCACCAGCCTCACCATCCCCATACCCACCTAGATTCTAACTATAACTTAATCCAAGACAATCCCATTATAAGTCTAATCCTCTAGATAATGTAATCTTTATGTGGCATCAAATCAAGGTCAAGAGATCCTTACCTCAAATAGAAAGATACTTAACATAACTAAGATCCATAATGTTGGATTTACTCCATATAACCACCACCCTATTAACACTTTTCGACCCCTACCTCCCCTACTCCAATCCATCGGCCCAAGGAACCTACACATCACCACCATCTTAACTACTAATACACTTAATCAATTGTGACATATCATCTTTACTTGACTAATCACATCATAACCACAAAACCTATAAAGGAAGAACATGACACAAAGCATGATTTAACACAAATTAGGAAATATTCTCTAAAACTCTTAGATTCATAAAAGTTGACTTACCCTTCTTGGACTACCCCCTCCCCCCTTCGGTTCTATAAAACCGATCACCACCACCATTACCTCAACACCATCCAAAAACAAGTCACAAAACTCTCCTCCTCCTTTCCCTCTACTCTCGGCTCACACTCCACCCCCATAACCACCCAAAGTTAATCCAAAACCTACGACATCACTCATAGAAAACCCATCCCCAAGGTGTCCCAAGGTGCGTTGAAGCTTGTTCGAGTAGTGGATCATCATATACGCATGATTAGCTTTCCTTTTTGGACAAGAGGTATAAAATCTAACCATTCATTTTCTTACACATTAAAATCACAAAGTTGACCCTTGATATTATGCATCAACTCTTAAAAAGTAAACCTTTAAATGTCACATAGTGGGAAAATCTTAGGAAAAGATTAATGTTTGGATCCTATGCATGTGTGTGTGTGTTACACGAATATATATATATATATATATATATATATATATATATATATATGTATATATGTCGAGTGTGTGTATGTATATTCATGTATGTGTGTCAGTTCTAATGTGTATGAGTCGAGTGTGTGTGTATGTTCGAATGTGTATATATGTCGAGTGTGTGTGTACGTTCGAATGTGTATGTATGTGTGAGTATTGTATAATAAAGAATATGTGTGTTACTATTTATATGTATATGTATATGTTTGAATGCATGATGTGTATGTATAGGTATGTGTTTATGTATATGCGCATGTGTATATATGGTATATACATATGTTTGTGACGATTTCGTAAACATAAGCATTGATGTGTAGGTGTGTACCGAAATACATGTATATATGGGTATGTGTGTATGGATGTAGACACCATGGACATGAATGCTTGTGTGTATGAAACGAAACCTACACACACACACACACACATATATATATATAGGCCAATTATAATTAGAAAACCCTTCTTAGTTGAGAAAACACATAAAACTCAAATGAAAGGCTCATAATAATCCACGTCCATGTTTTCTATTTTGTCTTCAAGGGTAATTTGGGTACTAAACATTTTTACTCTCTCTTGCTCTTTCTCACTCTTCCTGACAAAAAATTTCTCATCCCCACAAAGAACAGTTCATCTTTCTCTCTCTCACCACCCTCCTCATCCCCATGAACAATTCATCTTTCTCTCTCACCATAAACCCCTTTTTATCTCTCTACATCTTCTACACACTCCCTCTATTTCTCTACATATCCAAGAACAGACCCCTTGTTATCCCGCTACACCAATAGGTGTATGGACCCCATGAATGGAAGCGGTGGTGGCGACCAATGTGGTATAAGAAAATGGAAGCGGCGACAGAGATGGTGGTTTGAACGTTGGTGACACACAAAGGAAGGGAGATCTGAATTTAAAAGAAGCCATCGAAGAACTTATGGGTTATATATATTTTTTTAAATCAAAGCTTGTACAAGCAAAGTGATATGGTTTCTTTTTCCATATTTCACATAACATCATTTTGTTTTTGTTCTATGTTTAGTGGGTCAACAGATGATGTACTAATTATGTATAAATTAGACCCACATTTGTTAATGAGATTCATATTCTCCAATATACTTGTTAAAGTTTTGGGTTACTTTGTTCTATACACAGATCCACACAGATCCAGAATTTTTTTTTTTTTTGGGTTTTAAAGTTTAGATCTAGTATTTTTTTTATTTTAGTTTTTGGGTTTAAAGTTTTGAATGTTTTGTTTAAATATTTACAAATTAGACCCACGAACCATAAATTTTATGTATTACAAAGTCAATAATCTTTTCAACCCATGATTAGAATATGCTTTTGATGTATCAAATACATATGTTCTTTAAATAACTGGAACTTTGTTTTGACTGAAGTAGCACAAATGTTATTTTTATCTAATTTGTTGTTAATAAAGTTACTCTTGATATCCATTGTGTAACTTTTGATATCTATATGTTGTTTTCTAGCTACATTTGTTGTCATTTTTAGATACTAAATGCTGAAATTGTTGTGTGCTAGGTTTGTTGTTGGGTTACAATTTATTACATGTTTTTAGTGAGATAAGTTGTGAAAACTTATGTTTTTTGTTGTTTTGTGTTCTAATTCTACATGTTTTTATTGTTTGGTTATAATTTATAACATATTTTTAGTGAGATAAGTCGTAAAAACATATGTTTTTGTTGCTGGTTTATAGTTTTTTACATGTTTTTATTGAGATAAGTAGTGAAAACATATGTTTTAAACACTTATCCCACTAAAAAAATGTAATAAATTATAAACCAACAACAAAAACATGTATAATTATAACACAAAACAGCAAAAACATAAGTTTTAAAATGAAAAACAAATGTTTTTAGATGAAATTCAAGCTAAGCTTTGATAGACAAAGTAACTTTGTCTGTAAATTATAAACCAACAAACAAATAAGAGAGGAGAGATAAGAGAGGAGAGAGGAGAGAGGAGAGAGAAGAGAGGAGAGAGAAAAGTAATTTTTCTTTGGACAATTTTGACCTTTTGTACCTATTGTTATTAACTTTTTTATTAAAATAATCAAAATAAATTTCAACCATTGATCATAAAGGATGGACGGTCAAGATCTGGGTTTCATAGGTTTTCTTAATCGGGGAGGGTTTTCATTTTATCTCTCCCCTATATATATATATATATAAATGGATATATGTACACGAGTGTATGTATAGACATAGGTTTAAAGGCGTGTGTTGATAAACACCTATATAGCATATAATTTACAAATGAATATAACACATATAATCCTATGCAATAAAACATGTTTTGTAACTAAAAACATATGTTAGATATCAATGGTTTTGAAAGTAGTTTTCTACACAATAAAACAACTATTTTTGAACGCTATTCATAAAGCATAAGAGTTACCAATAAGATTAATCAACATAACGTGTTAGCTTGGGTGAACCACGAATACAATGGAATCTTTCGCTATACCTAAAGTTTCCATGTATGAATATAGGACGTGTAGGTCGGGTCTCCCTGTTTATCGGACGTACATTCTTGCTAGACTACGCACGAATTTGAGGTGAGTTTCACGGCCCTTTTTTACTATTTTATATTTTGGGGGAAAGACATGCATTGTTTACTAGTTTTAGGATGAATTCCTAGCAGACCGGTATACATGAGACAATCTTTTTAGAGTACTCACTAAGCCCTCGTGTAATTAGTGTACCGTAACCATTAGCTATGGACTTAGCCATTAAACACTTCAATAGATCTATTGGGTTGACACCCACACTCTTGGTTAGTCGCTCTAACCCAGATACATACGACAAAAGAGTGCTTGTATTTCTTTTATGATGATACATTGTCTTTATTGTGTGATGTGCGAGGCACCACTCGTCAAGATTTGGTTATGGACTCTTAGATCGTTTGTTATCATTGTTCTTAGCTAGACAATGATGGGTCATTCATGGATTTTATTAAAGTTTACATTTACAACTATTTCAAAACCTGTGAACTCACCGACATTACGTTGACAAAGTTTTTATGCATGTTTTTTAGGTAACTAAGCTATGGATGGAACTTGGGATATGATTGGGCATTCATTCACAACTGTCACCTTTTGTTTTTCAAAACTGATGGTCATGTGAACGGTTTTAATTAAACAATATTTTGTGATGGTTGTTGTCATTGAACAAATTTGGTACTTTTAATGTTAAGTTACTTTGAATGTTTCCTCGAATTTTGTGCTTGAAAATATTTCGTGTTGCACCTCGTGTTTCCGCCTAGGTGGGGTGTGACACTCAAAGCATACGAAGAAAGGCTCAAAAGTCATGATGAAAATGATGAAGATCAAGGGAAACTTTTGTTGACTAATGGTGGGCATGATAATAGGCAATATCGACGTGGAAGAGGTCAAGGAAGAGGATCAGCTAGAGGTGAAAGAGAACGTGGAAAGAGGATCAGCTAGAGGTGAAAGAGGACGTGGAAGAGGTTCGGGTCGAAGCGATAAGAGTGGCTTTAGATGCTATGAGTGTGATGCATTTGGACACTTTGCAAATGAGTATACTAAATGGAAGGATAAGGAGAATGAAGCCAAACTTGATTGAATTGGAGGAACCACTACTTTAATGAAACGGGCCGACATCAAGATTATGGGGGTGAATGTTGGATAATCTTGATTGGTCGGGTCAAATGGTTATGGGTTTCAGAGTCAAGTATCAACTTGGGTCTTTGTTTTGTTAGGAATAAGTCAATACTATGGCCGTTGGTGTGTTTTAAGTTTGACTAAGGGTTGTAGTTCAGGTTGTTGGACTTCACTTATTTGTTTGGTTTGAATTTGTTTTGTGAGTCAAAAAGTTAGATCGAGTCTTCTATTTACCGTTTGAGTATTTGCCTATATAAGGCTTGCTATGGAATGGATTCAAGTAGCAACTCTTTTATTTTATCCTTTCACTAGCCGATTCAATATATTATTTCAAGTCTTTTTTATTTGTTCTCTGCAAAGTCATATTTGAGTTTACAAAACACAATAGTAAGTGAGTTTGAGTGTGTTCAAAGGGGCTTGAAACCAACAACTTGGACTTTAACATAACTCTCCACACTAACAAATCCAGATTATTGTCCCTGGTTTTCAAAAAAGAAGTTTATGAAACTGGAGGAAATATTACAACTCAATGGTTCCATGTTTGTCACAACTATGTTGCTGGATTCCACCTCAGTCCCTGCACCACTATCTCGCATGCATAACATATGGCATACAACCAAACCCAATGCAACATTAAGAAATGATGCGTTTGTGAAATGGATGGTGAGTTGGAAGGAATGAGTGACAGGAAAGAGAATAAGAGAGGCTGCAAATGTGACATGCATTTAACACGTCACAGTTAGGTCCAAAGAGACCTAAACGCACCGCCACATCAGCACCACTTGTTTTTTTTACTTACCTCTATATACTTGGTATAACTAAAAAACAAGTGGGCCTTACCGTCAAGCCTAACAAAATTGAAAAGTTTAAAATAGTCAAGTTAACTATGAATTTTTCCTAATGAGATCGAAATTAGGGCTTAGCCGACAGCTCGGAGGCTTTTTTAGTGTTTAGCCGGCACTGGGGTATAGCCAGCAGCTAAGGCGCACATTTTTATAGCGTTTAACGGGCGTCTAAAAGGCTTAGCTGGCACCTTTTACAAGTTAGACAACAGCTAAGTGCTTTTTTAACGCTTAGCCTATCGATTTTCTTTAATCAGCGGCTAAGTACTTCACCATTGCACCAAGACACCATCATTCAACAAAAGAAGACAACAAAAATATATTCTTTTAAATAGCTTACATAATAATAAAAGATAAAATAACTGATCCATGCCTCCATGGTGCCTAGCATCATTTATTCGATACTTCAACAAGAAAGAAAACAAAATATGATGATCAAGAACAGTAGTTACCATGGCACACATCTCTGCAACAACGATCTAACAAAGCCTGATCGATTACTGTCCCCGGTTTTCGGAATGGTAATTTATAAAATTAGAGGACATATTACCATTCAATGAAGCCATGTTTGTCACAACTCTGTTGTTGGATTCCATTCTTGGATTTTCAGAATAACCTCCAAGTAGACCCAAAAATGGATTTCTTGAATTCAACCAACAAGCTGGTGGTTCACCAATAGTTTTTGTGTAATCAAATATAGACTGATTTGTGGATGAGATGGAACTAATATTTCCCATATTATTATAAGTATCAGTATTTGTATTTCTGACACTATTATCCAAGTGCAAGTGTTTTAGGAAGTGGTAAGTGTTTGAAAAATCAAAAGGATAACATGATGATTCTTTCATGTTATGTTCATCAAGATTTTGATCCTGATCAAAACTTAACTGTGATTGGTGGAAATCATCACTAGCATCTGGTTGAAACAACTGTTTCATTTTTCCAACATTCTTGGACATATGTTCTTGAGGTTTTGTTGAACTTTCATCATCAATTTGGACATCTTTTTCTGCGGCGGCTGTGATCTCCATCACGGATTGATCGGTTTCACTGCTGACTGTTTGATTAGTAGCTGCTTGTGATTGAAGGGTTTCGACTTCCTGGATCGCCTTTTGGGACTTGTTAAACAGCCACTCGATGGTTTTGCTAGCTTTGTCAAACCCCAACATGTCGTTGAGATCGAAAAACTTGCGAGCTGTATGAACGGATAGCCTCATTCTTCTGTCCCTAAGGCCTTGAGCTGTGTGGATCTTGCTTTGTCTGTCTTTCTTACCAACACTTCTTTTCTTCCTTACACACTTCAACTTGGACACAGGCTCAGCTTTGTTGGATTTGTTGCGTTTCAAGGGGTTGTTCGCGGTTATTGTGGCGGTTGTTGTGGTGGAGATATGGTGGTCCTGGTCATGGTGGACGTTTGGGAGAATGGTTGTGGTATCCATGTAATCAAGAAAGGTGAAGGTAACCTGATGAACAAAGGTGGCTTTTCTTCTTGGCTTAAATTAACTATCCAATGAATTGTAAATTTGTGTGAATAAGCAACAAATTGTAATTGTTTGTTGAGGGAAACATATAATTATTGCAAGGGAAATGGAGACACGTTATGAATTAAGGCTATGTGATAGGTTTTTATTGCATGATATTGATATTATTTGACAAAGAAAATATATACGGAAAGGGTTAGTTTAATAACTTGGTATAGGTTGTGTATTTGTAAGGGCATATTAATTAAAAAATATGTGATAAATATCTATATGTATATTACAAATAGTGTTTGATCTAATGTAAAATAAGTATCCATTTACCATCATTATATAGTACATTTTTTTTATCTTATCCCTTTCACTTCATGTCCCTCTTTGTAGCTACCACTCCCAAATCATGGCTAATCGTCGACATTTTATTCAATCACCTTTCGTGTGTGTCGGTTTTGTCTTTCTTCTCTCTCACATTATGTTCTATATCAACACTCTACATCAATTTGAAGTACAAAATTATAAGAACTACATGAACATTTTGGTGGGGGCCAATAACTCAAATGAGCTACTCGTTTATAAACCGGTGAAAATATGAAAGAAAGGTGAAAAAAATATTTCATACCTCACAAAATAATCATCATAAAACCTTTATAATAATTTAGTTTTTATTTAATAATTTTGGGTTTTAGTATTTGTTTTAACTAAGTTTAGACATTTGTAGACCAAAATTAATACTTTAGTTTTGGTATTTTTTTTTTCAATTATGTTTTTAGTTAATTATATGTTGGTTACTTTATTATATAGTATTGATTTAGTGTTTGTGTATATTGGTGTTGTATTTCATTCTTAGTCGGTGTATTGTGCATAAGGGTTATATTTCTATATTTGGTGGGTTGTACCAACTTTTGTTTTTTTTCTTTGTTAACATTTACTTAAATACTTTTACATCTTTTACAATTAACACCAACAATTTTTCATTTTCAACTTTGGTCGCATATTCTTTTTATCTTTTATAAATTTTTCATTTTACTTTTCGGTCTAAATTTTGCGAGTTAATACCCCGTAACGTGTGTGTGTAGTTCATGTTTTTATGTTTGTTTTCCTGTTTAACAATCCCGTTGCAATGTGTGGATCCTAGATCGACTTAGTTATTGTTTTCAATGTTTTTCGTTTCGTGCACATATCTCAACGCTATTATGCTTACTTTACTTTTTTCGTTATTTATTCTACAAGTCTTTAATATTGTGTCTATATATCACTACTAGAAAAGTGGTATTTTGCTACAAAATTTTCTTACGAAAAAAAAATGTGTCACAAATTTTAACAATGTTGCTACTCATTTGTGACGACAAAAAAACTATAAATTTTTTAACAAATTTGCGACACAATATAATAATATATCTAAAAATTCTTAGAAAATTGCGTAAGGAATGCGTCACAAATTTCCTACACCATGTTTTCGTAGGAAATGCGTTGAAAATTATGTTACAAATGTGTAGGAAGTGGTTTTCCGACGAAGCTTTTTCTAACATCAAGGTTTTATTGCAAATGCGTCACAAATCAAATTCTTAGGCTTTTTCTCAAATTTGTGACGCATTTGCAACAAAACCTTGATGTTAGAAAAAGCCTCGTCGGAAAACCACTTCCTACACATTTGTAACACAATTTTCAACGCATTTCCTAAGAATTTGTAGATATATTGTGTCGCAAATTTGCTAAAAAATTATAGTTTTTTGTCGTTACAAACGAGTAGCAACTTTGTTAAAATTTATGACGCATTTTTTTCCGTAAGAAAAATTTGTTGCAAAATACCACTTTTCTAGTAGTGTATATAATTGGCATAGACTTTGTGAGTAGTTTGACTTTTAACATAAAAAAGGTAACGGGGACTTTCAAAGTAACTCTCATTGTCATTGGCCTCTACTGCAAAGGACTATGTTAACTTACTCACACGTACATATTATGATTCCTTTTCGTATGACCTATCAAGAAATATCAACACTATACCTGGAAGGGCGTAAAGAATTATGTGGGATTTTAACAGAAATAATATATGACAAGTATTAAGATGGTAAGATATGCAAAAGAGTAGCGCTTTGATTAAGGAGTTTTATATCTATGTATTCGAAGATAAATATCTGGGTATAATTATGGTATGAGAAATTTCTACACATACTTTATGGTTGTGGGGCTAAATATCTTTTCTTTGAAGGCGCATACGGGCGATGCACAAAATTAGAGTGAATACAAAAACGTTTCATGTATTTCAAGATTTTTTTTAACGTCTAATTAAATTTTATTAATAGGTTAACAAAACCCGTTAACCCACATCATACACAACGCCAAGATCAATACATTATAACCCCGTATCATACAATTCAAAATTACATCATTTGGTCCATGACAATGTATGGGACTTGGATCCATTTCGAATCCATAAAAAACCCAATGCCTTTATCTCTTCTTTTATGGCAGTAACCCTTGCTTGTTTTCGATTAAACACCACATTGTTCCTGCAACGCCATTTGCTCCATATGGCTGCTTGTATGGTGAAATAAGTCACCTTCTTCCATTTACTAGAACCTCTAAGGTGAGTATGCATTTTCAGTAGATCTTCCACTCCATAAGGCTGGACGGTGTGATGCTCATGCTCCCTCAATTTCAACACTTTTTCCTTCAATAGCGTCCCCTCTATATTTCCCCGGTGCCATTGGAGGGCGCCATTGATGCTCTGCCATCCCTGTAACGAAGGAAAACGGGGAGAGAGGCGGGGACACTATTTTCGTATTTTTTTTTCTCTTTTTTTAGGAGGAAGAAGGGTGATGGTGATGGACGGCTGCTATGTTTCTACCGTTTTTTTTTAATCTTAGTTTTATTGTTTGAAAGGGATGAAGAATGAGGAGGGAGGGGTTGATGGTGGTGGACAACGCGATTGTTGGGGTGGGAGGAGGGGGGGTTGATAGGGTTTGGGGGAAGGAAGAGGATTAAGATGGTGATAAATGCTTTTTAAATAAATAAAATTTAAATATACAAAAAATAAAATAAAAAACTAAACGTTTTTTTTTTAATCTTATGTATTTTTGTTAAATTTAAATACAAAAAAATAATTGGGTAGGGATTGAGAAAGTTTTATTCTATTTCTTGAAAGTTATTGGAAGGATTATTCCAGTACCTTTTGACGTGACTCATACGCAACGTTAAGGTGGTAGAATAAAACACATCCAACCTAAGAGCATTCACATCCCCTCCACTAAATCCCATTAATCAAAATACATTAAAAATCACTACTACACTCTTAAATTTTCTCTCTCCAAATTAAAATAATAATACTTTTATCATTATATTTTCTCTCTTCTCACTTACAACTACTTACAAAAATATTAAAATATATATATATGGGTGAACAGTAGCTTTTCATATATAGGGTGGAACAGTGTAGGGATGAGCATACACCACCGAATACCGAACCGATACCGATCCCGAACCGATACCGTACCGATCCCGTACCGAACCGAGGGTGTTCGGTATCGGTATTCACATTTAGAGGTTTTTCGGTTTTGGTATTTTCGGTATCGGTATGGTATCGGTATTTTAAGGTAAAATACCAATACCATACCGGTACCGAACCGATACCGTACCGTATGTTTTCGGTATCGGTATTGGGTTTTGTAAGATTTCGGTATCGGTATTTCCGGTATCGGTATCGGTTGGTACCGATACCGTCCCGAGCTCATCTCTAGAACAGTGCTTCCACCAAATATTTTCTCTCTTTTCCACTCACAACCACTTACACCCACCCCATATAATTTGATGGACACACTCACATACATTTGGTGAAGCATGTGATTTGGTGAACCAAATGTAAATGCTCTAAGGCTCTATTTCATGATTGTATTGTCAAATTATGTACCTTTACTTGAAGAATATTCTAAAAAAATCCTAAAAATAAAAGATACTTTTTTACTGCAAAGTTATAATATTATTTGACGGAAATACTTTGATAAAAATATATTGAAAATAGATATAACTTTATGTATAAGATATCAATTTAGGTTATCTAACATCAGTAAAATGTAAAATATTGTAAAATTAATTAAGTAGCGAAAGGTTCCTGTGTTTGTGCAATAAGATTTTTCTGACTCCCTACTATTCAACATTGAGGTCTATTTTTAAGGTTCACTACTTCCATAGAGAAAATAAACAAAGAGAATATTTAGGTCAGCTTTTGTGAATTCATTTGTGATGTTTGAATTTGGGGTTCATTAGTAGTTGCTGGTGCTTAGGATTCTAAATTCACATTTTTAATGGGAAAAAAATAAACAACAAAATAAATAGACCCGCTTTTGAAAATTATTCATTTGTGAATCGTGTATTACATTGACACGATAGTCTGTATAAGAATTATGGTTCAATGCTTAATTTTCATTGATCCCAAAAGGGGTTTAAATATGATACAAATAATATCTCCAATTCTAAATAGGATGCAAACAATATCTCCTATTCTAAATAGGATATACATGATGATTATCTACTAAAATAATTCAAATCAAATTTATCCTAATTATACAATAATTAGTATATATCTATTACACCCCCGCAGTCGAATCGGGAGGAAGTCAGACGGTTAGACTGGATCGAAAATCGTCAAAGAGAATCTTCGGTAGTCCTTTGGTAAAAATATCAGCAATTTGAAAGCGAGACGGTATGTGAAGAATCCGAACTAGACCTTTCTGAACATGCTCACGAACAAAGTGAATATCCAGCTCGATATGTTTGGTGCGTTGATGCTGTACAGGATTCCCGGACAGATAAATGGCACTGACATTATCACAATAGACGACCGTAGCTTTGGAGAGAGGCCGACGAAGCTCTAACAGGAGATTCTGAAGCCAACATATTTCAGCGACTACATTTGCAACCCCACGATATTCGGCTTCCGCACTCGAACGAGAAATAGTAGACTGTCTTTTAGAAGACCAAGAGATAAGATTGTCACCTAAGTAGACGCAATAACCGGAGGTAGAGCGCCGAGTGTCAGGGCACCCGGCCCAGTCACCATCAGTGTAGGCGCGGAGAGTAAGAGAGTCGGAGAGGCCGAGAGTGAGACCAAACTCGATCGTACCCTGGATGTAGCGTATAATGCGTTTCAACGCATCCCAATGCTCAACCCTGGGAGAGTGCATGTGCATGCAAACTTGCTGAACGCTGTAAGTAATATCAGGCCTAGTGAAGGTGAGATATTGCAGAGCACCTGCAAGACTGCGAAACAAGGTCGGATCCTTGAATAACTGGCCTTCAGCCGAGAGCTTAGATTGGGTATCAACTGGCGTAGCAACAGGTTTACAAGAATCCATTGCGGCCCTGTGGATGATATCCTTTGCATAAGCAGCCTGTGACAAAAACATAGAATTTCCAGTGCGAGTGACAGAGATGCCCAAAAAGTAAGTCAGGGGCCCAAATCTTTCATGGCAAATTCTCCCGATAAAGTAGACATAAGCTGGTCACGTAAAGCATGAGAAGAAGTAGTCAAGATAATGTCATCCACATAAATTAACAGATATGCGATGTCACCGCCATGATGAAAAATAAATAAAGAATTATCTGTCTTGCACTGAGTAAATCCTTGCTGAAGGACAAAATCCGTAAAGCGTTGATACCACGCCCGAGGAGCCTGTTTTAGACCGTATAGAGATTTCTTAAGCCTGCACACGTGATCAGGAAAGTCCCTGTGTCGAAAACCCATAGGTTGATACATGTAGACAGTCTCATGCAAATGTCCATGCAGAAAGGCATTGGTGACATCAAGTTGATGTATCGGCCAGGATTGAGAGGGAGCAAGAGATAACACCGTGCGAATAGTAGCGGGTTTAACCACGGGACTGAAAGTATCACCACAATCAATACCAACCTGCTGTGTACGAACATCACATACTAACCGTGCCTTATAACGTTCAAGGCTACCATCCGACCAAAATTTATGTTTAAAGAGCCACATACTGCGAATCACGTTCATGTTAGGTAACCGAGGAACCAAATCCCAGGTCTCATTTTTAATAAGTGCACTAAACTCGTCAGTCATGGCCCGATGCCATTCGGGTGTGGACAAGGCAACGTGTGGACTTTTAGGGACGGGAGCAATGGTGGTGGTATGTAGGTTGAGGAATTGTTTAGGTTTAGTGATACCGTCCATGGAGCGGGTGCGCATGGTTCGGGAAGAAGGGACGGGTGTTTCGGCAGGAGCCGTGGATGTATGGGGTGGTTCTGGTTGTTGGGTCGAAGAAGTGGAGGCAGTGGTGGGCTGTTGGGAGGTGACGGTGGGCTGGTGGGCCGAAGGGTTGGGCTGTCGGTGGGAGTAGGTGATGGTTGGGTTGGGACGGTCAGGGGTTTGGGCCGTGGGCTGAGTAGGTGGGGTTGGGCCTGGTGGAGGGTGGGGCGATGTATTGGGGGACGGGTCAGGATGGGCCGGTGGTGTAGAGGAGTCTGTGGACTCGACATGGGGCCATAGGAGGGGATGGAGGGATGAAGAAAGGAAATCATATGTGGGTAGGGTGGTGGGTTTTTGGTGGGAGAAGGGAAAGATTGTCTCCTCAAACTGAACGTGTCGGGAGACAAAGATAGTCTTGGTATCAAGATCGAAGCACTTGTATCCCCGGTGGTTTTGTGGATAACCGAGGAAGACACACGGTTTCGAGCGATTGGCAAGTTTATGGATGGTGGTAGAGGGTAAGATGGGAAAGCAAAGGCAGCCGAACACGCGGAGGTGTTCGTAAGTGGGAAGGCTATTGTAGAGGAGGGTGGTGGGGTGAGAAATTCATGGGATTTCTTAGGTAAAATGTTGAGAAGGTAGGTGGCCACTTCTAAGGCATGGTGCCAGAAGTTGGGAGGTAGGGAGGCTTGGGCAAGGAAAGTGCGAATCATGTTATTGATTGTGCGAATTTTACGCTATGCCTTGCCATTTTGGGAGGAGGTCTAGGGACAAGAGAACCGAAAAACCATTCCATTATTGTGACAAAACTGTTCAAAATTTTTATTTTTATATTCGGTGCCATTGTCGCATTGGAATTGTTTGATTTTTCGTTCGAATTGAGTAGTTATAAGGGTGTTAAAATTGGTAAAGGTTTGGAAGACTTGGCTTTTATTTGTAAGTGGATATGTCCAAAGAAAATCACTAAAATCATCAAGAAACAATATGTAATAATGGTGACCGCCGGTACTAAGTACCGGTAAGGTCCATAAGTCACTATGCACAATATCAAAAGGTAACTTGGTAAAATTAGGAGAATCTTTAAATGGGAGTTTTACACTTTTGCCAAAAACACAAGACTGACAAAGCAACTTATTAGGTTTACCATAACTAATAGAATTAAAAGACTTTAACGAATGCAATAAATCTTGGCTCGGGTGCCCAAGACGTTGATGCCAACGATCTTGAGTAGTGGCAACAAAAGCAGAAGGTGTTGGGATGTGCTTGGTGATGTCGGAGGTGAGAGGGTAGAGGTCGCCCGAGCTATTGCATCGTAGGATAGGTGCCTTGGTCTTGAGATCCTTCACAACAAAACCAAACGGGTCAAATTCTATAGACAGCAAATTGTCAGTCGCGAGGCGACGGACAGAAATAAGGTTTTTAATGAGGTGTGGAGAATAAAGGACGTTGTTTAGTTTGAGAGGTGGGAAGGGTGGTGGTAAAATTTGGTCGCCTTGTCTAACAACGGGAATGGTCATGCCATTACCGACAATAATATGTTTAGTAGTGCAATTATTAAAAACAGACGGGGACAGATTACCTGGTTGTTGCATATGGCCAGAAGCACCCGTGTCCATGTATCCAGTAGGATCTTGTGGTTGGCTCAGGGAAAGAGTGTAAAGTGCCTGAGCAATGTCAGTGGGGGTGGGTGTGTATGTTGTGTTCGCTTGAGCCGGAGCAGGTCCAAGAATACCGGACCAAGTGAGGGCCGTGGGGCTGAGGGGTATGGGCAGGGTGGGCCAGACGTGTGATGGGGCTGTTGGGCCGTGGCCTTTTGGGCCTGGTTGAGGATATTAGCCCACTGCTGTTGGGTCCAGTTGTTAGGGAAAACTATGTAGGGGTTGGTCTATTGGGTGGTGTGGAAAGAAGTGCGGGTGGTTTGGTTGGTTGACCGGGCACGACTCTTCCCGCGGGAGCGTCCGCGCACACGAGAGGAGGTGTCCGATTGGGTGTTGGAGGCGGCAGGGGTTGAAGTAGCAGTGGTTGAGTTGCTGGTGGTGAGTAAGGCGTGGGCGGCAGTGGTGGAGGAGTGAAGGTGGGCCTTTCGGGTTTCGTTCATGCAGAGTTGTGAACGAACCTCGAACAAGGAGGGAAGTGGTTTAGTGTTTTGCAGGATAGTGGCAACACTTTCGTATTGCTCGGTGAGACCTGCGAGGGTTTGGAGGACAAGGGTTTGTTCGTCGATAGGCGCGTCAACGTTGGTGAGTTGATCGGCCAGAACTTTAACTTCCTGGCAGTAAGCGGCCATGGAAGAAAAGTTCTCCAGACGAGTGGTGGAAAGGCGCTGTTTAAGGTAGAGAGCACGAATACCTTTGTTGTCCTGAAAGAGAGACTCAAGGGTAATCCATGCTTCATAGGCGGTGGTGCCACGCTTCATAACCGTCTTGAAAGAGAGACTCAACTGTATTTTCAAATCTAAGCAAATGCCTGAGCAGTGGAGGAGTAGTGTCATAGTGCCTCTGTATAAGAACAAAGGCGACGCCCAGTGTTGTGGGAATTACAGAGGTATTAAGTTGTTAAGTCATACTATGAAATTATGGGAAAGGATTATTGAGGCTAGAATTAGAAGAGAAACTCAGGTTACTGTAAACCAATTTGGTTTCATGCCAGGGCGGTCAACCACGGAAGCAATACACATCCTAAGGAGGTTGATGGAAAAGTATAGGGAGAAGAAGCGGGATCTACATATGGCCTTCATAGATCTTGAAAAGGCATATGATAGTGTACAACGTAAACTGATTTGGGAAAGTCTGGAGAGTAGAGGGGTCCCCGAGAGATATATAGACTTAATTAAGGATATGTATGGTAGGTCTGAAACTAGTGTTCGCGCGCCTGTAGGAGATACTGATTCCTTTCCTGTGGGGGTAGGACTCCACCAAAGGATCTGCGTTGAGTCCGTTCCTATTTGCAGTGGTCTTGGATGAGTTGTCAAAGTCGATCCAGGAGACGGTGCCGTGGTGCATGCTTTTCGTAGATGATATTGTGTTAGTTGCAGAGTCTAAACATAGTCTGAATGAGAAGCTAGAGGGTTGGCGTGCAGCTTTAGAGGGCAAGGGCTTAAGGATAAGCTGCTCTAAAACTGAGTACATGTATTGTGGCTTCAGTGGTGCTAGTCAAGAGGAAAATACTCAAGTAATGATTGAAGGTCAACTTGTCCCGCAGGTAACTAAGTTCAAGTACTTAGGATCGTTTGTTCAGAGGGATGGGGAGCTAGATAGTGATGTCACCCATCGCATTCAAGCTGGTTGGTGTAGGTGGAGGGCCGCTAGTGGAGTTTTATGTGACAAAAGGTTCCCAACTAAATTAAAGGGAAAATTCTATAGGGTTGCAGTAAGACCTGCTTTGTTATATGGGACCGATTGTTGGGCCATCAAAAAGGCACAAGCTCGCAAGATGGAGGTAGCAGAAATGAGGATGCTAAGGTGGATGTGCGGGCACACTAGGGTAGACCGAATAAGAAATGAAGTTATTAGGGAAAGGTTAGGGGTAGCTAGCATATCAGACAAGATTAAGGAGGGTAGATTAAGATGGTATGGGCATGTGAAGAGGAGGCAAACAACGGCTCCGGTTAGAGTAGTGGAAACCCTCTCGGTAGAGGGAAAGAGGTGTAGAGGAAGACCCATTAACTTGGGATGAGCGGATTAGGCATGATTTAATAGAGATGCATCTCTCTGAGGACATGGTCGAGGATAGAGCTTCGTGGAGGCACAAGATTAAGTTTAAGGATTAGTAGGGAGGGTTTAGTTGTATCGTAGCGTGGTCCTAGGGGCTTAGACTTTGTCTTTCACTGGGTGGAGGTCCGTACAGGTGACTTATATTAGTGTTTTTACGGGTTATGTTGCTTTTATGGTGTATATACCTTTGTTAACTACGCCACGTCTTCATGTTTTCTATAAATTTAGCAACACTTTATTATTTATTTTATTTCATTTATTATTGTTATTATTATTATTATTATTATTATTATTATTATTATTATTATTATTATTATTATTATTATTATTATTATTATTATTAGTAGTAGTAGTAGTAGTAGTAGTTTTTTCTAGTACTATTTATTTATTTATTTTTATTTACTTTATTTTATTTTATTTTATTTTATTTTTATTTTTATTTTATTTTTTATTTTTTATGTTTTATTTCAGTTTTTTTTATTATTATTTTTTTTGTTTGTCGTTTTTGTTATCGAGCGGGGGTCTCTCTGGAAGCAGCCTCTTTATCCGTAAGGATAAGGGTAAGGTTTGCCTACATCTCACCCTCCCCAGACCCTACTCTTAGCTTTGCTAAGTGTGGGATTTACTGGGTAAGGTTGGTTGGTTGGTTGGTAGCCATTGAAGAACAATAGCGTCTAGGCGCTCCCATGATGCAGCGGCTGGAGTGGCTGGAGGGGCTGCCTCCTTATCAGCAGATGATGCAGCGGCGGCAGCAGGAGGTGGCCAGGGCAGGAGGTGGTCAACGACCATGAAGGCTGTGCAGTGAATTCGAAATAGTTCGGACCATGTGATGTAGTTGGTGGAGTCATTATCAAGTTGAATCGGGATGAAGGACTTGATATTGGACACGGTGCAAGCAGGTTGTAGTTTATACTCCATGGGTAGGAAGAAAAAGAAGGGCGGCAGAAGGGTGGTTAGCGGCGGCAGAAGGTTGCTGACCGAAAAGAATTAGGGTGGGAGGATCAGGGTTTGGCTGATACCATATAAGAATTATGGTTCAATGCTTAATTTTCATTGATCCCAAAAGTGGTTTAAATAGGATACAAACAATATCTCCTATTCTAAATAGGATGCAAACAATATCTCCTATTCTAAATAGGATATACATGATGATTATCTACTAAAATAATTCAAATCAAATCTATCCTAATTATACAATAATTAGTATATATCTATTAGTCTGTTAAGGCCTTGTGTGGACACTCGACTACATTCGAGGGTTTGCCAATCATTCTCACTTTAAAGGTCAATGATTTTGTTGTTTTGAACTCATCAGGAGAGCATTGGCACCAACTCATGCACAATTGGACCCGAGAAATGCAAACACTTAGTACACATTAAATAATAGTTGTGTTGAGTAACTAGTTATCCAATGTCAAATACAAACTAAGTAGATGCGATCTTCAAACATTTAACATGTAAAACAATGACACAAACCTATACCGTATTAGAGAGCGAAACAGGTTGTTGCAACCTTTTGTCCCCCCAATTTGGCAACGGAGCCAAAATATTTTAGCCCGGGCGAGATTATAAAGTTGATTATAACTCTCCTGAGTTGGATACAAATTGTTACTTTATAATTCTATACTAGTATAACCCTAGTTAAATAACTACCAAAAATAGAATAGAGTGACACCACAGATCAATCAACCAAAGTCTGTTACATGGATAAGTCAAGCTTAACTACTCGCAAGCAGCCCAGTCAATGGGTTGGCTCAACTTGAGTATGCTTGAATTCAAGTTGATTCCTCGTAGATATAGCATCGTCATGTTATAAGTCACCTAAAATTTGGTTTTCTCGCCCCTTTCGCGTAATAAATATTAAATGTGACATGTTGACTTCTGATTAATTATAGCTTTTGAGAAATATATATGTCATATTATTTAAAATAAATATTTTTAAATAGCATTAATTGAACATGTGTAATACGCAGACCTCTAACCTGGTAACTTACAGAACGAGATGTAAAATTATGTAATCTAATAGTCAACTTCGAGTCCCTCACATTTGTAACTTCTCGAGTTCAACTCAATTTATCTTTTTATATCTTCATATGACTAGTGAAAAGTTGTAAAACATCCCGATGAAGTCATTACAATGTGTAGTTGGTATATATAAAAATAATCCAGGAACAAAATTTGTCATATGCTGTTCTTTTCCTTGCTACTATTTCGTAGCGTTAGAAGTTTGAAATTTGTATACATCTTCCAATTAATAAGTGGCCCCTAAACCATTAATAATACATGTGTGAGATTTGAATATAAGGCCATATCTATTACGCCATCTCTTATACATGTGGTTATGATGGCTTGCATGTTTAAAGAGTGCATTAAGTTTGTAGACATTAAGCGCAACTAACTATAGGAGAGCTAAGTGAAGGACGGTTATTAAATCCCATTCAAAGGCACCATTAACTAGCAGTAGTGTTCATATATACAGGACCAATCTGGGGCAAGGTTCTCATATATCTTTGACCGAATAATGGCTAAATAATAATGATTGTTATACTTATCATGTCACATAAAAAAAAGAACAAAAAGGACATGATATGTGGAGGGACGAAAAAAAATTGTCAATGGATAAATAGTTATGTCGATGGACGTGGATATACGTAAGGTCGGTTCGAGAGGCTGCAGATGTCTGGTCATGGGACGTGAAAAGGGTCGAACACATTCACAGTTCAATCGGTGAAATTGATGATTCAACAAAATAGAAGTGATACTAAGTGATTTAAATTCAAATGGGTCTCATGGGTGCCTCTTAAATGAAATATTCTAGCTTGGAGGGCCGAGATGGACAATATTGCTACGACTTCGGCTTTGGCTAGAAGGTTCAAAATGAGCTTTGCAGGTTTTGAAGCAGCGATGTAGAAACCACAAGCCTTGTTTTCACGGCATGTGATTTTTTGTTTGGGGTTTGTGTTAAAGTTGTGGCGATATCAATCTGAAGACTAAAGTCGAAGGACAGTAAAATAATAATTAAATTTGTCTCGAAACATCAACAGTTACCGCAACAACCTACCATGTTGCTGCACAACTTCTGGTTATGTTTTCCGATTCCGATCCAACAAGAGGTCCGATAAGCTCTTTCAGAGCTTTGGAACAGTTTCTTCTTCGACCCCAACATCTTTGTTCCCTTCATCGCAACCTTCTTGATAACAACTTCTGATCAGATTTCACGTAGCTTTTTAGATTAGATTATCGCTTGCTCAACCTTCTTGACCAATTCTCTAATACTCGTCCCCTGGATCAGTTACAATCTTCTTGAAAGTCGACTCTCACCGCCGCCGGTTTCACCACCGTTGCAGCCCCGTGAGGGGCTGCTCCCTCGACTCGGTACGCGACTCTCAAAACCGTGGCTCTGATACTACTTGTTAAATCAGAAACGATATCAAGAACAAAACTTTTATTGATTCTTGAAAGACTCTATATTATACTGAATTTCTGAATGAATAAAACAACTAAGGGAACAACCTTATATAGGCCTACAATCCTAACCTTAATAAACTAGGAAACATAATTAAACTAGAATTATCTAGTATTTATTTATGTTTGATCATTATCTAGTTTGTTTAGATAATTCTAGTTTAATTATGTTTCCTAGTTGATTAAGGTTAGGATTGTAGGCCTATATAAGGTTGTTCCCTTAGTTGTTTTATTCATTCAGAAATTCAGTATAACATAGAGTCTTTAAAGAATCAATAAAAGTTTTGTTCTTGATATCGTTTCTGATTTAACAAGTGGTATTAGAGCCACGGTTTTGAGAGTCGCGTACCGAGTCGAGGGAGCAGCCCTTCACGGGGCTGCAACGGTGGTGAAACCGGCGGCGGTGAGAGTCGACTTTCAAGAAGGTTGTAACTGATCCAGGGGACGAGTATTAGAGAATTGGTCAAGAAGGTTGCGCAAGCTATAATCTAATCTAAAAAGCTGCGTGAAATCTGATCAGAAGTTGTTATCAAGAAGGTTGCGATGAAGGGAACAAAGATGTTGGGGTCGAAGAAGAAACTGTTCCAAAGCTGTGTAAGAGCTTATCGGACCTACTGTTTGATCGGAATCGAAAAACATAACCAGAAGTTGTGCAGCAATATGGTAGGTTGTTGCGGTAACTGTTGATGTTTCGAGACAAAGAGAACTGGGCTCATCGATCTGCAGGCGAGTTATAATAGCTCCGAAAATCTGAGAAAGCCGTTGTCGCAAGAATTAAAGAAACCGATCAAGCCAGGAAACTTAGAAACCTTGATCGAAGACAAGAAACCTGATCGCGAAAAGAATCCGAGTTCTTCCCACACGAAGGAAAAGTCAGTAGCAGAAAACCGATTGAAGGATAGTAAGAAACCCGATCGAAGCGAGCTGCGACTTTGAACACCGTTGGTTGAAGATGGAGAAATTAAAAATAAAGAAAAGGCACTCGTTCGGAAGAATCCAGCAATATATAAAAGTCAATCAGCGTTCAAGAAGGATGTTTTGTTTGATTTGTATATCAAATGGTTGAAAGAAGAGTTAACTTGTGTTACGGAGTTCATTTTGCCGATCTGCTTTGTGGAATAAGCAATAAGGAAATAATAACATCTCATTGACAGGAAGAGTGGCCTGGTCGGTGCATGGCTTTTATGATGAATTTGGAAAGTCACTTAATGGGCCAATTAATAAAATCAATTGGACTTGAGATGAGGAGTCCAGCGCATGGAGTTTTGCGGAAGTTCAATTTTGGTTGCTAAGTTAAAGAGAGCTAACGGACAGCAAATTTGATGGTTCAGGTTCAGTTTCAATGGTAGTTCGATGTCGATCAATAGTGGGTTTGATCAAATAGGGAAAACCAACGCGTGTGTCGCGAAAGAAACGAAAGAGGAAGAAACGAAAGAGCGGGAAGCTAAAGAATTCGTTTGACGACCCGGAAGATGGATCGGGATGTAGTCGTTATCCTTGTTGGTTGTTGATAAGCGACGGGTTGCATCTAGGTTGTGTGTCAACTTAGTTTCGGTGTTAATCGAGTTGAAGGTTGTTGGAATTGGTTACCCTTCCGTCGATTAATAGTTTTCTTAGTTAAGGCTCTCTTAGTTATTCAGATCGACTAGTGTTTATCGTTGAAGGTTTCAACGATAAGGTGTCATCACCGTGTGTCGGGATGGTCTACACTCCGCGTGTCGGGGTAGTTTAGTCGAGTGACCAAAAGAAGAAGGCTCGTTCAAAGGCAGTGGTAATAGATCACGATTAGATCTTGGTGAACCCTTTGATGTAATCTGGTTGAAGGCAGTTGATAAGTTATCCTTTCTTCCAGTGGATGGAGTTATGTTACTGGTCAAGTTTAAGAGAGTGCAAACTAACGACTTGAGTTCAAGAGGGAGAAGACAATCGAGCTAAATGAATTACCGGTAGTAAAGATGCTTGAGTTGTGTTCAATGATTGGAATGAGTGAAGTCGATGTTGAGACGGAGTGTGAAAGATCCAACATCAACCCGGTATGAAGAGTTTAGTTGAAGAAGGTTTATAGTTGATATCGAGAGGGAGTGTTAAAGTTGTGGCGATATCAACTTGAAGACTAAAGTCGAAGGACTAAACGAGTAAAATAATAATTAAGTTTGTTTAATTATTATTTGAATTATCTATTAGTTTTAGTATTAGGTTTGAATTATGATTCCTAATGTTTAGATAATTATGTTTAGTATTAGAGTTCTAATAGGATTAGAATAGCTAGTCTGTATAAACCCCTTGGTTGTTATGTTTTATTCATTCAAGTTAATAAAAAGAGTCGATCAAAAGTTTTTGATCAGAATCGTGAGTCTCTTTGCTCGTTTCCAAGTTTAACAGTGTGGTCCAAAGTGGGGAAGTGCTATGACTTGGATCCGATCTTCGCCTTTGACTTCTGGGACCTCTTGATTCTATCCAAACATGTTACAAGGGGTAAGATAGGAAAGAAGGTGGCGCACGGCATTGTGGTAGTTAATTGCTGGGTTATTTGGGGAGCGAGAAATGATAACATTTTCAGAAATAATGAAGCCAAGGTCAATGAAGGGGTGGCTAATGTTAAGTCGTTATCTTTTCTTTGGTTTAAACACAGGTCTAGATTAAAAACCTTATTTGAAGGATTGATGTACCTCTCCATTTTATATGTTGTAGTTGTGTTTTTTGTGAGGTGATCTTCGTTTTGAAGACCTTTCCGGTTTTTGAATGAAAGTCAATATTCTAAAAAAAACTACTTCACTATGGAGTCTTTGTATTTCCTTTTATATATATATATATATATATATATATATATATATATATATATATATATTGTCAGCTCAAACAAAGACCTTAACGTTGAGGAAACTGAGATACTTGGATATATTTCCATGTTAAGGGCCGGTTGTTTCTTGGAATTCGAAAGAATAAGAATTAGAATTGGAAAACATTCCGTCAAGGATGGTGTTTAGTTTTGCTTTGCTTTTGATAGTAGAACCAAATTCAATCAATATAATGAATTTAGCAATGCTTCCTAATTTGTGATGGAATTCTAAACTTTTCTACGAAATGCTTCTTGATTACAATAATACCCTCATCTTTCCATTCTAACGTTTTTTACACAAAGTTCTTCATTTAAAAATAGCCTATTCCTGGTTTTTTTTTTTTGAAAGTTAAACTTCATTCAAAAACCACGGATGGTCCTCAAATCAAGGACCCCCGGGCAAACAAACCAACAAACATTACAACGAATCCAACAGGTAATTACACCATTTGTTCCAATCTACACCTTTCCATCTAGATCTATTTCTAATCCAAAAATACGACGTCGACTTCACCGTTTGGACTACCTCGATTGGCCTTCGGTTCGTCTTCTTAAAAATCCGAGTGTTACGTTCGATCCACAAGACCCACATAGACGTAAACACGATGCCGCGTAAGATCAGCTTAGCCTCCTTTGAATAAGAATCGTTTTCCGCCATGCATAGGACATCCTAAACGTCAAAAGCAAAGGAAGGAGGGAGTTGACACCAAGCTTCAATTCTGTTCCAAACTTCAAGCGTAAACATGCAACCAGTGAACAAATGTGATACCGTTTCTTGATCCGTTTGACAGAACGAACACGTTGTATTTGGAATGAAGACACCATGTTTTTGCAGCTCCATCGTCGTGGGTAACCGGTTACGAATTGCTCGCCATACCATGATCTTGCACTTTAACGGAACCCACCCTTTCCACTTGATCTTGGGGCTGTTATCGGCTAAGACGTGATTAGTAAGAACCTTTTTTGCCGAAGCGACACTAAAGATCCCTTCCTTATCCGCCTTCCACTTCCAAATGTCGTTGCCGCCTTGCCATTTGACATCGTAAATCTCCTCCAGGAGCTGGAACAACTCCGAAAGCTCCATGTACGTGGAGGGAGCTACTTTCCAATCCCAAAATACTGTGTTGACATTGTTGATGCATTTAACCTGATCGGCAACCTTGACCCACTTGTATTTTTCAATCTTGAATAAGTGAGGTTATCTAGTTCGAAGGGATTCATTACCAAGCCAAATGTCTCCCCAAAAGTTGAGATTAGCCCCGTCACCTAGAATTCCAATGAAAAACGAATTGAGAGCCGGACCGTTTGGAATTTTTTGTTCTCCCACTTTCACAATTTGCTTCCAACACCCACTATACGAAGCGCTACATGGTAACATGGCCCAAGGCCTACTCGATCCATGACACCCGAAAATTATTTTTTTCCACAAGCTATTGCCTTCGTTCTTGAATCTCCACGTCCACTTTAGAAGGAGGGCTTCGTTAACGACTTGTAACTTAGGGATTCCCAAACCACCCTTCTTTTTAGGTTTAGAAATAATATCCCAAGCCACCCATGTGATCTTTTTTTCTTCACTACAACCCGCCCACAAGAATCGTCTCATAATGGCTTCTATTTTTTCCAACACCGCCTTAGGGGCTTTGTAAAGCGAGAGATTGTAAATCGGTAAGCTAACGAGAACCGAATTAATGAGAACGACCCGACCGCCAATAGATAAGAATCTAGCATTCCATGAAGCAAGGCGAGATTTAATGACTTCCACAATCGGGTCCCAGTTGCTTAATCTAGTCATCTTAGAGCCGACTTGGATGCCCAAATAAACAAAAGGAATAGAGCCTCTTTTACACCCCAATACTTCCATCATATCAACTATATCGGCGTCCCGAACTCCCACCCCAAATAAATTAGACTTGTGAAGATTGATTCGGAGACCCGAGCAAAGGTAGAATATCCGAAGAATCCTTGCTATATTTTGATTGTTCTCCCGGGACCAATCTCCCACAATGAGTGCATCATCCGCATAAAAAAGGTGGGAGATGTCAAAAGATGTATCCGGAATACTAATGCCTTTGAAAACCCCAATATCTTTAGCTTTCACCATGAGCCACGAAAGGGATTCCATCACGATGAGGAATAAAAACGGTGAAATAGGATCCCCTTGACGAAGACCTTTTTCGCATTTAAAGTAGAATGTTGGGGAGCCATTGACAAGAACCGCTGCTTTAGAAGACTTGAGAATACCCTTAATCCATAAGCACCATAAGGGAGGAAAGCCCATTTGAGACATAATATCAATCAAGAAGTTCCAATTAACATTGTCATAGGCCTTCTCGAAGTCTATTTTAAGCATAAAGGCTTTCCTATTTCTTTTTTTCAACCACTCGACCACTTCGTTAACCACAAGCGGGCCGTCGAGAATAAAACGATCCGAGAGAAAAGCCGATTGCGATTCTGAAATTACATGGCCCAAAACCTTTTTGAGACGATTAGCAAGGATTTTTGAAATGACTTTGCTAATCACCCAAATAAGAGTAATAGGCCTATAATCTTTGAGACCCAAAGGCGATTTGACTTTGGGAATCAAAGTAATAAAAGACCTACCGCAATCTTCATTAACAATACCCGAACCGTGGAAGCCATTCAAAATCTGCAAGAAGTCCTCCTTAAGCAAACTCCAAAAATGCTTAATAAATCGAAAATTGAAACCGTCGGGCCCCGGCGCTTTATTTGAACCACACGCAAATACCGCCTCCTTGATTTCTTGCTTAGAAAAGGAGGCAATCAAAGACACGCTCTCGTGATCGGCGAGCTTCTTCAACCCCGAACAATACAGCCTAGGCCGATTGTATGTCTCCTCTTTGAAGTGATTCTTAAAAAATTTCATTATTTCTCTTTTCACCAAAGATGGCGTTTCAACCCAAACCCCATCGATAACAATACCCGGAATATTATTTCTCGCTTTTCTACCATTGATCACACTATGAAAAAAACTAGAGTTTTCATCACCAAGCGAAGCCCATTTCACCCGAGATTTTTGTCTAATATCACGCGCTTTATGGTTCTCTATCTCTTCCAAAGCTTTCTTGCATTCTAAAAATACCCAAAGTTCCGAATCGTCCATGTCAGTGAGCTCCAATTTGGCCTCATAATCATCCTTTTCTTTCTGCAAGCATCTCTCCACTTCGGCTTCTGCATTATAGTATTTCTTGGACCAAACTTTGAGGCTCATCCTTAATTGTTTCAATTTGTTTAGTAGGTTGACATCCGGAGGCCCAATATACTCCCAATCTCGCAAAACCGAGTGAACAACATCTATACAACCCGGCCGGTCTAGCCAAGAATCAAAAAAGCGAAACGGTTTAGGCCCGAAATTCGTATCAACCATAGATAAAAGCAACGGAGAGTGGTCCGACAAATCTCTATTTAAAGCCTGAACACAAGCATTAGGCCATTTATTAAAAACGTTGTCGCAAACGAGAAGTCTATCGATTCTACTCCATTTGCAAACACCTTTTCTTTTAACCATACACGTGTACTTTAACCCTTTTAAGTTGTATTCCCTTAGACCAGCCTCATCTATAAAATCATTGAAATCACGAGCACAAGTCGTATCAAACGAAGAGTTTTTCCTTTCATTCCTTTCTCTAACCGAATTGAAATCAACAAAAACGATCCACCATCCCTGACCCGAAAGGATAACATGATTAATTCTAGCCCATAAATTCCGCTTATCAACATTAGTTTGAGGAGCATACACATTGATGATATTAAGCCGAATAGACCCGTTTAGAATAAAACCCGCCACATGAAGAAAGTTAGGATCTTTGAAAACCAAATCTTTGGAGAATACTTTAGGATCCCAAATGCTCACCAACCCACCCGAATTCCCAAGAGACTTTACGGACTCAAACTCAAACCCCAATCCTCCCTAATAGTTTGCAATGACCCCGTTTTGAATGTTACTCGCCATAGTTTCTTGCATGCCGATGAAAGAAATACCGAATTCGTTTTTAAGCCTCTTTATCCAACCCGATTTACCACAAACCCTAATACCTCGAATGTTAATAGAAAGACAATTCATGGTTTTCCCCTTTGTAATCCTTCATGCGTAATCGAGTCATAAATCAATGTCTTGCATGTCCTCAAGTCGGCACCTAACTTAACTCCCAAGTCCACAGTTGTATCGACTTCCTGTGCACGAAGTTGTTCATGGATTTCGGACGTAGCATCTTGATCAACCGGGTCAATTCCTTCTGAGGGAAAGGGGTGTCTATTAAGGTCCAAAGGATCCGGACCAGCTTCATTCGAGATAACCTCCTGAACTTCATTTTCGAGTAGCCCGTTAACCTTGTCGAGGCCCAATAGCTCATCGAGTCCAAACGGATCATCATTTTTGGATTTCTTCACATGCTTCAGACTTTCTTGACTACTGACATAACCATTACTGGGCCGGCCCAACTCGTTTTTTTTTAATTTTTTTTTCTTTTATTCACTTTCGAAATAGATTGAAACTCCAAGTCTTCTGGAGCCTTTTCAAAATGAAAGTCAACGGCTGGAATGAAAGTGCAATCAATCCCTTCCACATTCTCCTCCACCTCATTATTAGGTAATGATTGGGAGTCATCATTAGCCTCATTAATGTCATTAACTGTTTCCAAAATTGGCTGGTCAAAGTTCATGTTGACTTCACCACCATCGTGATCGTCGAAATCCAATTCCTTCTCCGGCGACTGATTTTCCGGTGACAATTCTTCATCTTGTTTCGATGGTACCGAATTCGCTTGCTGAGGGGCTTCCATGAATTCCGGAATCCATTCACCAATTTCCTCTGCCACCCAAACACGAAACTTTCGATCCTTCCAATGAAGAATCACTTCTTCGGACACTCGTTTCCCATCTCCCACTAGCACTCCAACATACTCATACGATAGGTCCGGGTCAGAATCTACTATCTTGGCTTTGTGAACCACTCTTCCGAACGATCCTCCCACAGTATCTATAACCTCGTTTGATAGCAAGTGCAACGGTATCCCCTTCACTTTCAACCAAGCGAGTCTCTCGAAACCTAATGCTTGACCTTCCCACATAGCAGCCATAACGAACTTCTCCGGATTTAGACTACACGCCTCTCTGGCCCTCTCCGCAACATTCGAATCTTCAAACGACAAAAGGACATCTAATCCTCCCAAGTACTGTATTTTTAGAGGTTCCATTCGAAATTCATGCATGGTAATCTTGATATTTTTCAAGGCTTGTAGATTCACCATCCTCACCACCAGCGCTCTACCATGCAGCGAATAGAACGCATTAATCATGTTGTCAATGAACACCGATTTTCCAACGAGAGAATCCTTGAAAGACCTTTCGTTAGCCACAAACGATCCCTTATCGGTTTCGATACCTTCGGACTTGCTTGAACTTGCCCCATAAACAGGTTTTTTTGGGTTAGGGATGTTTCTACTATCAATCTCCCCGTCCTCTAGAACGAATCTGGCAATGTTGAACCACAGCTTGTATTCTCCCATACGGATATTACGTAAACTCTTGAGCAACTCGGCTTTGTCTTTCACATCGAGTAGGGATATAAATCCGAATATGTTTCCGTCTTTGTCTCTCTTTCTTGCGATGTACAGGTCGTAGATGTGCCCGAAAGGCCGTACTACTTCTGCTAAATCCGCTCCGCTGCACTTTTCTGGAATATTTGTAACAAAAATCTTCGAAATCCGACGTTGGATCGTCTCCGGGATAGGTTTCCGGTGACGGCGATCCATTCTTCAAGAGAGCGTTATGTTTTTTCTAATCCTATTCCTGGTTAACGACAAACAACAAACATGAAATAAACGTTTGATGAATCAATGCCCAGGATGAAATCTCTGTTACAATCAAACAAGAATGAAGTATAATCTAAACTACCATTATGATATCGACTATCGAGTATCAGATAGAGTTTTAGGGGACAAAGGTCGATGAAGGCCGGGGTTGAGGATACGAAAAAGGGTAATTTTGTAAATTACAAACCAAACACTAAATAAGATTTTACTAAAATTAATCCCAATTCGTTCAAAACCAATTTTGTCATAAATATTCCATGAACTAAACGACCCCTTAGAGATTTCTAAATACTTTGGATTTTGGTTTTACTTCCTATATAGCGGTTTAAAGAAAAAATACATGAAAAATAAAACTACTCCACTAGTACTACTACTTGAACAAACACATGGAAATAGAAGAAAACAAATGCACATACGGAATTGCATTGAAGGAAAATGAGAATGTGTTTAGGGGAAGTGGGCATGAGGTGTGGGCGTGTGGCACGTATCACAAGACCAACCAAAGAAAAAAAACGTATTTTTTGACTTCTATGGTAACAATAAACGATCGGTCACAGGTTTCAATAGTTGAATTGACGGGTTTGAATTTTCGGTTTCAATCTTGTGCGACCACTCTCTATTCAAATCAATCTCCACTTGGTTTCGTGTTGTTAATGATTTCTGTGTTGAGCTGTGTTGGTTTTTTATGAGGTTATGCGGTATAAAGGGTATTGGCAAAATCGCACCACGGCTACATCGCCCCCACCATCACCACGCGTACTGAGCGTGGGAATCTTCACGTTCTTCACGGACCATAGAATTGTGCAAGTTGTTTTCTTTTGTTCAAGTCAAGGGGGTGGGGAAGACATCACCACACGTCTGTTGGAATAATCGGGTCAAAAACACAAACAAACAATCAGCTTTTGTGAAAAATGCACTCACGACTCTTTTCTTATTTTATTAATATTAAATCACCACACAATTACAAAACAAATAAACCCTATTTATACTAAGCATAACTTGATCACCAAGCTACTTATTCTAGTCAAATAATGATCCCTTAATACATAAATATACCAACTACACTTATTTAAACTTTAACTTAACTAATAAACATCACATTAAATTATCAACTAAATAATGAATTACAAATAATTATAGACAAAATTGCAGAAAACGTCCTTTATGTTTACCCAAAGTTGCAGGTTTAGTCCTTTAACTTTAAAAGTTGCAGGATACATCCTTTATCGAAGTTTTTGTTGCAGGAAACATCCTTTACACTAACGCCGTTTGAAATTGACGTTAGATGCCCCTCACATGCAATGCATGTGAGGGTATTTATGTCATTTATCCTCTACCAATTAATATATTAAAAAAAACAAATCGTTCCTCCTTCACTACACCTTCAAGCTGCCTCTGTTCATATTATTTCCACCTCCACCACCGCCTTTACCAATTACCACCCTTCTTCATCATCATCACAATCATCGTCATCATAATCATAATCATAATCGTCTTCATTCAAAGCCCACAAACAGGGATCTAGAACTACAATCAGCCACAAACAGGGATCTAGAACTACATCGTCATCATAATCATAATCGTCTTCATTCAAAGCCCATCCACATCCTGCTCAAACCCCACCTCTTCCAAACTCATTATCTCTGGTAACTCCACTCTTTTTAGCGAAAACAAAACATTCGACCTTGGTTTCTTCAACACCAACGACCAATCCAAATGGTATTTAGGCATTTGGTACGCTTCCATACCTACTCCCACCTACGTCTGGGTCGCCAATCGTCAAACCCCCTTAACTAGTCAAGACACGTCGTCGTTTCAGATCAACGGTGGAAAACTCACGGTAACAGATAATCAAGTTTCTCGATGCGACGTCGTTTGGGAAAGCATTAATCTCAATATTAATAATAATAATAACAAGAGTTATTGAAAGACACACACACACAAGAACACAGAGTGAATGGTGATGTTGAAAATAAGAACGTAGAGTGAATTATACCTTGCAAGAATTGAAACCCAGATGAGAAATGGAAAATCTTGAAGACCCAGAAAGAGGATAGAGACAATGGAAAAGGCAGAGCACGGGATGAAGGTAGAGAGAGAGTGCACGGGGAAGAGAGATATAATGAAGGAGAAGTGAAGCTTCTAGAAGATGGGGATTTGGTGGTGGTTGACTCACGTGGGGTGGTTATATGGCGGAGCTTTGACTTTCCGGCAGACACATTTTTACCTGGGATGAATTTAACCGTTGGTCAAACGTTGACTTTTTGTTTTATTATTATAGAAGAAATGACATAAATACCCTCACATGCATGTCATGTGAGAGGAAACTAACGTCAAAAACTAACCCCGTTAGTGGGAAAGGATGTTTCCTGCAACAAAACCTTCATTAAAGGATGTTTCCTACAACAAAAACTTCGATAAAGGATGTATCCTGCAACTTTTAAAGTTAAAGGACTAAACCTGCAACTTTGAGTAAACGTAAAGGACGTTTTCTGCAATTTTGTCATAATTATATCAAGATTAAACCCAACAACGTCCACACTCTTAGGTTGGAGATGGAGGTGATGTGACGGTAATCACGTGGGAGGTTGTGGTGGTAGGGTCTTAATTTATTTAAGGTTTTGGAACTAATGATATGTGATTTGTCAATTAAGAACTGTTTGACAATCAATGCTTGATCGATTTGGATATCTAGAAAAAAAATATTGTGTAACAAACAAATTTTTATTGAACCCAGAAAAGAGTGATAATGTTTTGGAGTTCTGAAGAAACACGTATCCTAGATTATCGGGTTAGCGTCAATCTTGGTAGTGATTCCACGTGGTATTTATAAAAAGGTGTGTTTATAAAATGTGATAAGTCTAAGGACAAGGCCAAGGATGTTTAGAGACAACAAGTTAGAAGAGCCGAGCCTCTAAATGTTAGCCAATAAACAAGAGTTGGAAAAGTACGATGTGCTCGTAGTCTTTTCTGTTAAAGTGTTCGTGAATATCGGATGCCAATAAAAGGAGAAGGGTCTCTCCTTTTATAGTACCTCGATATACGACTTTCTCAACCCATTCTCTACCCTTGATGGGGCCCGGCCCAGGTAGAGGTGTCTCTAGGTTTCCGGCCTAAGTCCCCAGGCCCAATGGTGCAAGTGGTTTTGATAAAAAAAAAGGAGGGGAAAGGGAGGATGTTACCGTCCTGGCGTAAATACCCGTGGCGCCCGTCAATTGGGCACTGGTGGGCAGCGGACACGTGGCGTCCGCCTACTGGTTGATGCAGGGCGGTGGGTAATCATTTCTTTTTCTAGAAGAACCTGAGACAAGTTGGAGGGTTGAAAAAGTCTTCAGAGAGATATCTTGGCTGGGAGGCGGCCACGTCGTCGTCCTTTCTTACTGTCAGTTTGAGCGCAACTGTTGATTGGCTGGGAACTCTGACGGGCAGCCTGCAGCGTCAGGAACAGTTGCCTGGGGCAGGAGTGTGTGTCTTGAGGCAGCTCCATAAGGTATCTTTCAATCGTGTTGACGAAATTTTATTTATCTAGCTGAAGAAGCTTTGTATGGCGTCCGTCCCGCTGACATAGAATGGACGGAACGATGTGCGTCAGGCGCTAGCCACTCCACTGACGTAAAACGGGCGGGTAACTCTGCGTCATCTGTCTGATGGACGCGAGTTGTTATTCCGTCTATGTAAAGCGGGCGTAGTGTGTTTTAAGCCAGCTTGTGATATGGTATTTGCTAGCGCTTTGGTACCATATCCCTTCAAGTCCCCCCAGTCCAGTGTTGCCTTGTTGTTTTGAGAAGGGGGTGCTGGACTCGTTTGTGGAAGTTGAAAGTTTTTTACATGTGTACTTTGAGTTAAATCTAGTCGTCACTGGGTTTTCATGTAACAAAGTGTACATGTACGTTTATGACATCGTCAACTGGTGCGCGCGGCAGTGATCAAGCTGCGGTCGTATGACAGAATGAGAAATCCAGCGGTATAGGCGTTATGCCTTGCTACGCATCTGGGAAAGAAGAAAAAATGTGAAAAAATCTTTTGTTTGTGTAGGCTTGACGCCAGATTAGGCGCCGTGCCTGGTAGCGTATGTGAAAGATGGGATACTTTTAAGTTTCTCAAGTTGGCGCTGGGCTGACGCCAGATTAGGCGTCGTACCTTTTAGCGCATTTGAGAAATGAGAAAATGTATCAGTTGTTCGACTTGACGCTAGTGTGACACCAGATTAGGCGTCACGCTTTGTAGCTCATGTGCGAGGAACATAAGAAAAAGTTTGAACTTTTTTATCCGTGGCACTGACGCGAATCCTGAATAGGCGTCGGTGGTTGAAGCGCTTCTTAGAGGTGGGATGAAAAAGTAGGTTTTTGTCTGCTTATGCGCCTGCTGAAGTGCACTTATTGCACATTGAATTTGTCTTTTCGAATTTTGTGTAAAATAAATGGCGGGAATGTTGATCTGAAGGAGGACGTGTCTGACGATTCGTACACTTTTCTCGGAGAACGTGTCTGACACGTGCTATAGTTGGTGAGCTGATGGGTCGCCACGTGTCGGTCATCAGTGGAGTGTAAACAGCTGGTGATGGTGCATCTAAACGTGGGCGTACACGTGTCAAATCATTTGTGGTGAGTGACAGATGTGTGAGTATTGCAACCGTCAGGCGAGTGGGCCACGCGCCGCGCGTGATACGGCTGTCACGTGGTCCGTCTGACGTGTCGTCTATTGATTGGACCTCCGCCTGAAAAGTAGTTTTTGTCATCATGACCTTCCATCCCATCGCCATTAATGCGATGGCTATAAATAGCGGTTTCCGTCGACGTTTCTTGTTTACCACCTTTGAATTTCCTTCTTTTATTTCTCCGGCTATCCTCTCAATTTCCGATCAAAAAAATTATCTAAGTCACAAAACTTTTTCCATTTTCTTCGTACAAGATGTCTGAAGATAAAGCTTCGAAGCCTAAGTTAGCAATGGTGGAGGCTCCGATTGCTTGGTCGAAAGACAAGTATAGGTCCCTTCTGGAGAAGTATGAGATTCTCCGGGAATGGGAACCTGAATTTCCGGCCAAGGGTAAAACTCCCTGTGATGCCACCGAAGGGAAGATCTGCCTGTATGAGGCCTTTTTCCAGAAGGCTTGCTTCCGGTTTCCAAGCAGTCGTTTCCTAATTGATGTGCTGAAGAGATATGGAGTCCATATTATTCAGATGAGTCCCTTCGGAGTTATGAGGGTCATGCACTACGAGGGGACCTGCCGGGCGCTGAGGATGGAGCCGGTGTTTGAACAGTTTAACTGCTTTTATAAACTGGAGGTGAAGGAGAGTGGTTGGATCTCCTTTGTGGAACTATCGAAGTCCGTTTCGATTGTTGTGAGGAAGAGCTCCCCGAAGAGTCTTCGTGACTGGAAGAGATGCTTCTTCTATGTGAGGAATGAGGTGATTCCAAAAGAGATGGAGTGGTTGACCCTTCGTGCTGGGCAAAAGCCTCCTTCCTTTGAAGTTGTGAAGGATTTTCAGCAGCAGGATTGGTGCAAGATGCTTCTGTCCCATGCGACCCTTTTGGATGACCTGGACCATTATGACGAAGGGATGCTGAGGTTGGTGGGTTTGAGTTGTCTGGGCATGAGGGAGGGAAAAGGTAAGTAGTTCCCTGTGTTTTTTAAGTTAGAGTTCCGCGTGGGTCTTGCTAATCTTTTATGTTTGCTTTTTTAGAGGGTAGTCGTAAGCGCCGTCGCTTACTCCTGACGACCGAGGGTGATGCTGATCAGCCTGCGATGAAGAAGACTGCCCCGTCTGAGGGTGTTCATACTGAGGAGCCTGTTCCAACGGGTATGGATCTTGCTCCTCCGCCTGTGCGTGAACCGTTTGGCAAGAAAGCCCTTCGGAAGCTCAGCGGTAAGTATGAATAGTTTACGTAATACTTTTGAGTTTTTGGGCTTACCTTTATAGTTTTTGTTTCCTGTAGGTTCTGTTCCTGCTTCTCTTAAGCAGGTGCAGGAGGAGAGGAAGAAGAAGCTGCTGGAGGAGGAGCGCCAGAAGGCTCAGTCTGGTGTTGAGAATGTGCCTGATCCTGAGGCAGTAAAAAAGCTTGAGGAGGAGAAGCGTGGTGCTGCAGCCGCTATTAAAAAGAAGGAAGAAGAAGATGCCCGCATTCGAGAGGCTGCCATGAAGAGGCAGAAAGAGGAAGAGGCCCATCTGGCGGCCGAAAAGAAGGCGAAAAAAGAAGAGGACCAGCGCCAAGCTGAGTTGCTCAAACAACGTGCGGCCATGGTGGCCGTAAAGAGTGAGAATGGCAAGTTGACGTCTGCCTCGGGTGGTGGTGGGTCACAGGCGGAGCCGTTGGTTGTTGACTTGGAGGGGGGCGATGCCCCAGGTGATACATTGGTGACGAGTGAGGAGGGTGGCTTCACTGGGCCACAAGTGAAAAAGATTGAAGGGGCTGAGGCATCTTCGAGCGCCCCTGGCTTTAAATTGGACGCTCCGGTCTATACGCCTGGGTGGCATATAACCGATAGCTGTCGTTTCCTCAGCCCCTTTGTGGCTGAGGAGTTTGTGAACTATGCGCTTCCCCCGGCGGAGCGTATTTATCATCGTTCCCAGGACCGTGCTACGTTATTTTCGGAGTTGTGTATGAATCTGTCACAATCTCTGGGAACCTGTACGCCCTTCGCCGCCGGGAAGACGAATTTTTGGATGAGCAGGCGACGGTTGCGAATGAAGCCGATCGCCTGGCTAAAGAGAAAGGGATCTTCGAGACCGTGAAGCAACGTTTGGTTGAGCAAGTTCGGAAGCTGGAGTCCGACTTGCGTCAGAAGGATGTTGAGGCGGCAGAGAAGCAAAAGGCCTGGGTGCAATCTTCTCAGAAAATTAATAAGGAGCTTGAGCGCCTCCGACTGGCGGTGCAGAAAGCTGAACTGGACCTGTCGGCGCAAGAGAAGATTGTTGCCGCCAAAGATAAAGAATTAGAGGTTTTATCCTCTAAATATGCTAATGCTGCGGGCCAATTGAAGAAGAAAGATGAATATGTGGTAAGGGCCACTACTCATGTGTCGGAGTTGGAGGGCCAGGTTGGTGCCTTGTTGAAAGAAAAAGAGGCTTTGCAGTTGGAGAAGGCTTTGATGCTTGATGCTCAGAAGTCTTACTGTGAGAAGGCATTATGGGTAATGCCTGATGGGATCTCCACCATAAGTTTATGTCTTTCTTATTTACTTGCTTGATTTGAATTCGCCTTGTCTCATGTAGTTTGTATCTTTGTTATAGGTCTTTGATCGTTGTTGGAACGAGCCAAAGATTGGTGAGCAATTGGTGGAGGTGGTAGACGCTGCGCGTACCACGGGTGTTCACAGTGGTTGGCTGGAAGGGTATTTGGCTGCTAAGGACGGGGCTCCAATTGATGCGCAGCCCTTCCATGATGTGAACACAGAGCAGGTGCTGATGAAGGAGCTTGAGAAGCTCGAGAAGATGGAGTTTCTTGTGCTCCAGACTGTTAGGCAGTGCTTGTCGGATCCTGATCCCATTGCCTGTTTTAGGCATTGGGTGCAGGAGTCGGAGCGTGCCAGACGCGAGCGTGCAGAGAAGGAAGCTGCTGAAGCTGTTGCGAAGGCTAGCGGTCTAGGTAGTTCGGGGACGGCCCATGAGCCTCCCCAGTAGGTTGATGTTTTGATGTGTAGGAACTTTTGTGTATGTAGATACATCTTTAACTATGAAATGAAATATGAAGCTTTTTGTAGTGTTTACGCTTGTGTTAAATGATGGTAGTATAGATCTGGAAGATAACTTGGTGTCTAATTTATGAAGAGTAAATTAACTTCATAAGTTAGAAGTAAAGTTGGCGTCCATTACGAAGAGTAGATTAACTTCATAAGTTTGGACTAAAAAATTGGTGTCTAAGTTATGAAGAGTAAATTAACTTCATAAGTTAGAACTGAAAATTTGTGTCTAAGTTATGAAGAGTAAATTAACTTCATAAGTTAGACCTAAAAGTTGGCGTCTAAGTTATGAAGAGTAAATTAACTTCATAAGTTAGAGCCAAAGTAGTAGTTGCGTAGTGGTGAACAAGATGTAGGGTATTGATGTGTGTATTCAAAAACATGAGATATTTATAAGTAACATATGCGCAACTGCGCAACATTCCATGATCTCGGAATAGGTGTTCCGTCCAACTTTTCTAGTGCATATGCTCCTTTTCCTAAGACTTGTTGAACCTTGTAGGGGCCTTCCCAGTTGGGCGCTAATTTCCCTGGGCGCTCTGAGTCGGAGGCGTTGTTGTCTCTTAGGACGTAGTCCCCAATGTCAAATGCACATCTTTTGACTTTTGAGTTGTAGTAGCGCTCGAGATGTTTTTTGTAATTTGCTTTGCGTATGGCTACCATTTTGCGTCATTCATCCAGAAGGTCTAGATTAAGGCGCAGTTCCCTGTCGTTGTCGGTTTGTGCCGCGCTGAGGCCCCGTGGGGATGGAAGTTTTACTTATGCGGGGATTACAGCTTCGGAGCCGTAAGTGAGGCTGAACGGGGTTTCACCAGTGCTTGTTTTTGTGAGGGTGCGATGTGCCCACAAGACGTGCGGCAATTTATCGACCCAACTTGTTCGCTTTGAGCCCAGGCGCTTCTTTATTCCTTCAACCAGTGATCTATTGATGCGCTCTACCTGTCCGTTTCCTTGAGGGTGGGCGACGGATGTGAAGATCTGGTTGACGCCCATTTGTGTTAACCATGCTTGGATTTTTTTATCTGCGAACTGGGTTCCGTTATCCGTGACGATTTCCATGGGTAGCCTGAAGCGGTAGATGATAAATTCCCAATGAATTTTTTGACGTGTTCGGCGCTGATTGTCGCTAGAGGCTTGGCTTCGACCCATTTTGTGAAGTAGTCGACGGCAACTATGAGATATTTTATCTTTCTTGGGGCCATTGGGAATGGGCCGACCAGATCGATGGCCCATTTTTGGAATGGCCAAGCTGCGGTGACTGGGACCAGGTCGTTCTTTAGGCGCAAGGTATTTGGCGCGTGTTGCTGGTAGTTGAAGTAGGTGCGCAAGATTTTTACGGCGTCCTGATTCATTCCTGGCCAGTAGTATCCAGCGTTCATGGTTTTGGCGAAGACCATTCTTGGACCTGCGTGGATACCGCATATGCCTTCATGGATTTCCTTGATAAGGAATGAGGCGTTTGCGAAGTCAACGCATCTTAGGAGGGGGCCAAGATAGGAGCGTCGGTATAGGACACCATTCATGAGTTGATAGTGTTCTGACTTGTATTGGATCTTTCTGGCTTCTGCTTTTTCGGGTGGTAAAGTGCCCGTTGCTAAATATGCTTGAATGGGGGTCATCCAGACCCGGCGCCTATTTGTGTTGTCAGGGCTGACGATCCTGAGGCCTGCGCCTTGGTCATTTGAGGCTCCGTCAGTGAATAATGACCATGTGTCGTGTGAATCGGGGATGGGTTTTGGGTCTTGTTCATTTTGACATTCTTCGATGCTTTCTACGGGGATTTCTGCGATGAAGTCCGCTAGAACCTGTCCTTTGATCGCCGGTCTTGGCTTGTAGATGATGGTGTGTGCGCCAAGTTCAATTGCCCATTTTGCTAGGCGGCCAGATAACTCCGGTTTTGAGGCTACGTCTGCCAACGTGCGGCTAATGTAGTAAATTGGTGTTTGAACTTTGTTGCGCTCGACCAGTAGTACTGCACCTATCACCTTCTCAGAAGCGGATAGGTATAGTGTTAGTGGTTCTTCTAGTAGAGGCGCTGTAAGAGTTGGTAAGTAGGTCAAACACTGTTTCATTTCTCGAAAAGCCACTTCCGCTTCTAGAGTCCAGCGGAATTGTGTCTTTTTTAATACATTGCCTAGCTTATGAACAAAGGGAAAAGACTTTGATGCTTAGTTTGACAGGAAGTGGTTGAGGGCGACTAGGCGGCCCATTAGTGTTTACACGTCTTTGATGGAGCTGGGTGATGGCATGCGCTGGATGGCTTGAACTTTTTCAGGATTCGGTTTGAAGCAGCCATTGGTGACGATGACACCCAGAAATTTGCCTTCTTCAGCACCGAAGGAACACTTTCCTGGGTTAAGTTTCATTTTGATTGTGCGCAACTGTTCAAAGGTGCGCTCTATGTCCAGGAGCATTGTGTCTTCTTCCCGGCTTTTTATTACCAGGTCGTCGACGTATACTTCATTCTAGATTGACGCCGATTTGGTTTATGAAGGCTTGGCCCATTAGGCGCTGGTAGGTTGCGCCTGCATTCTATAGGCTGAATGGCATTTTGGTGTAGCAGTACACCCCTTTGTCGGTTCGGAAGGCAGTTCTGTCTTCGTCTTCGTAGGCCATTTTTATTTGGTGGTATCCTCGATAAGCATCGAGGAAACATTTAAACTTGAATGGCACTAAGGAATCTACCTTAAGATCGATTTCTGGCAGGGGTAGTGGTCCTTCGGGCATGCTTTGTTTAGATCCTTGTAATCGACGCACATGCGCCAGGATCCGTTCTTTTTTAGGTCCATGACCGGATTTGCCACCCATGTTTGGTGGTTGCACCGTCGGATGATGCCTGCCTCGAGTAAGTCATCGACCTGCTCGTTCATGGCTCTAACTCTGTCCAGGCCTAGAGGGCGCTTTTTCTGCGCGACGGGTCGGGCGTCTTTGTAAGTGTTGAGACGATGTTCTGCCACATCCCTTGGGACGCCGATCATGTCGGATGACTGCCAGGCAAAGATATCTTTGCTACTAGCAGTTGCTTGAGGTGTATGCGCACTTGGGGGGACAGAGTTGATCCCAAGGTGATCGTTTGTTCTGGGAAACATGGGTTGAGGACCCATTTTTCATTTTCGGTTACGGCAGGTTTGGACGGTGGTGTTTGTGCCGCTGGTTCTGTTGTTACGAGGCATTCCTGGTTGCCTCGGATATACGCGATACACGTTGGTATTGGATAACCAATGGTTTGGTGGGGGGTCGAGGCGTTGCTGTTGAAGTTGGCAAGGCCTTGTCGGCCCAGCAAGATGTCGCATGAAGAGGTGGCTGGGATGACATGGAATGTGCATGCCTCCGAGCGTGAATGGATCCCGTCGTCAAGGGTGACTGTAAAGTCAAACTTGCCTAGGGGATGGATTACCTCGTTGAAGAAACCAGCAATGGGTGCGTCTGGCTGAAGACGCACTTTATCCTCATCATCCAGCTGCTCGAAGCATTTTTGGTACATGATGTCAAAACTGCTCCCGCTATCGCACATCATCTTGTATGTGCGGTAGTGGCCGAACAGGGCGGTAATGATGAGTGGTGCCGTTGAGTTTGCGCCTCCCGGTACTGTTGGGAGGACAACCTGGGCTTCTCGCCTATTGTTATTGTTTGCAGCGTTGACCAATCTTGACGTAGTTGTGGCGCTGGCTGGCTGGAGTTTGCGCTTGTTTCGTTGTGTCATGTGACATTGTCTTGAGTAAGCGCCGCACACATGATGTGTTCTGATGTCCTTAATTGGTTTTGGTGGTTCCTCGTTTTTGCGAGCGCCAGCACGCATGTGTTTAACGAGGTTGGTCAACTTTCCAGAACGGAGAGCAGCCTTTATCTCCATTTTGAGGCTGTAGTATTTGTCCGTGTCATGACCCACATCTTTGTGGAAGTCGCAAAATCTGGTGTTGTCGACGTTCTTGCGGTTAGCTCCCATGGGTTTTGGGAGTTTGAATGCAACTTCTCTGGTTGACAAGACTTGGGCTAGCACCTGAGATGGTGTTTTTGAATGCAACTTCACTGTTGCGCTAGTCGCGTGTTTGTTTGTTGCCGATAATGTTTCTGGCGTCGCCAGAGGTTGAATATCTTCCTTCTTCGGTGGTGCCGGAGATTCGGCTCCAGACGGAGGGTCGGTTGTTGTTGCGATTACGATTATTGCTCGAGCTCCCGCGTTAGTTTTGGTTTTTAGTTTTTTGATTCCCGGCGTAAAGCTTTGAGATTCTGACGACCTCTTCCCAAGACTCGGGGATACCATCTTTGCCTTGAAGAGTGTTTTGTAGGTTGTCGACATTGACATTTGCTAGGAAGGAGGTTCGAGTTGCCTCGTCCCCGGTTCCTAGGTGGAGTGCTTCTTTGTTGAGCCGCACGATGAAGTCTTCGAGTGGTTCAGTGTCTCTGCGCTTGCAGAGATGAATCTGACTTTTGTCGCGTTTGTGGCGACACTGTTGACTGAAGTGAAGTGAAAATTTGTCGATCAGCTGTTCATAGCTGTCGATGCTTCCCATGGGAAGATTGTCGAACCATACCCTGGCTGCTCCGGAGAGTGTCTGGGCAAACACGTGGCACCAGATAGGTAAGGTCCACCCGTTGACGGCCCCATCTTGGTTGAAAATGCCAAGGTGGTCGTCGGGGTCTGTGAGGCCGTCGTATAACTTGACGTTGGCTGGTAGGCACTGCCTCGGTGGTATGAGTGCTTGAGAGATACGTCTTGTAAATTTGGATTTATCAGCAAACGCCGTTGGTCTGTAGGGGAGCGAAAGGTAGGTGGTTGCGGCGTTGTTAAAATGGTTGAGACGCTCTCTGTGATAATATGGGGTGCGATGGTAATGCCCTGAAGCGTCGTCCTCCCAGGAGCTTTCGTCATAGTCTTCGTCGTCAAACCGGTTGTACTCTGCATGGGCCTGGTCTACGGCGGGTTTCCCCTGACCTCCCCCATGACGGGTAGCAATCGGTTGTTTGATGCTTTTAGATGTTGAAGCCATGATGGCTTTTCCTGTAAGGCGTCGACGCTCTAGTTGGGCGTCTAGCAATTTCTTTTGTTTGTCGTACCTTTCGTTAATGATTTCGTCGATTTCCTCCTGGGTGGGTGGTGCATTGGTGGCGTCGAAATCAATTGCACGAGGGGTGAGGACAGTGTTGTTTTGGTCATCACCGTCCTGGCCCTGTGATGAGTCAGGCCGGTTGGTTATGTCTTGGACGACTCCTGAGGGGGAGTAGGTTTTTGGAGGTGATGTAGTCATTTTAATGCAAATGACCTAGCTAGTTTAAGCTTTTGTTTAGAGCATTTGTGGTAAGGCCACGGATGGCGCCAATGAAAAAACACGTATCCTAGATTCTCGGGTTAGCGCCAATCTTGGTAGTGATTCCACGGGGTATTTATAAAAAGGTGTGTTTATAAAATGTGATAGGTCTAAGGAGAAGACCAAGGATGTTTAGAGACAACAAGTTAGAAGAGCCGAGCCTCTAAATGTTAGCAAATAAACAAGAGTTGGAAAAGTACGATGTGCTCGTAGTCTTTTCTGTGAAAGTGTTTGTAAATATCGGATGCCAATAAAAGGAGAAGGTTCTCTCCTTTTATAGTACCTCGATATACGACTTTCTCAACCCGTCCTCTACCCTTGATGGGGCCCGACCCAGGTAGAGGTGTCTCTAGGTTTCCGGCCCAAGTCCTCAGGCCCAATGGTGCAAGTGGTTTTGATAAAAAAGAGGGGAAAGGGGGGATGTTACCGTGCTGGCGTAAATACCCGTGGCGTCCGTCAATTGGATGCTGGTGGGCGGCGGACACGTGGCGTCCGCCTACTGGCTGATACAGGCGGGTGGGTAATCATCCCTTTCTAGAAGAACCTGAGACAAGCTGGAGGGTTGCAAAAGTCTTCAGAGAGATATCTTGGCTGGGAGGCTGCCACGACGTCGTCCTTTCTGACTGTCAGTTTGAGCGCATCTGTTGATTGGCTGGGAACTCTGACGGGCAGCCTACAGCGTCAGGAACAGTTGCCTGGGGCAGGAGTGTGTGTCTCGAGGCTGCCCTAGAAGGTATCTTTTAATCGTGTTGACGAAGTTTTGTTTATCTTGCTGAAGAAGCTTCGTATGGCGTCCGTCCCGCTGACGTAGAACGGGCGGAACGATGTGCGTCAGGCGCTAGCCACTCCGCTGACGTAAAACAGGCGGGTAACTCTGCGTCATCTGTCTGATGGACGCGAGTTGTTATTCCGTCTATGTAAAGCGGGCGTAGTGTGTTTTAAACCAGCTTGTGATATGGTATTTGCTAGCGCTTTGGTACCATATCCTTCAAATCCTAATTTTAGTTAAATGATAAATTCCTTCTAATATAAACTTTCCATCTGATAGAATTTGTAGGAATGGGGTGGATAAAAGTGAGGAATCAGGAACCATGCATGTAACATATTAAATGTATCATAAAAAAATCAATTTCATATATAAAAGATTTTTTTTTTTCAAAAATTTCTTTGAAGCTTTTGCATGTAAACGCATATAGGAGCTTTTTTAATAAAATAATTCAAAAATTAAAAAACTTAAAAAAATTTCTTAAAGCGAGTTAAAAAATGGTAAAACATTTTTTTTTACAAAAAATAATTTTTTTATTGGAATAGTTTCTACATATCTTTATTTGCAAAAGCTCTGAAAAGGTTATTTTTTAAAAAAAAATTACATATTAAATTGAATTTTTATGGTATATTTAAAATGTTAAATGCATGACTCTCCTCTTTGTAATGTGTATCACCTTATCAATCCACCTCAATATGTGTGGTTTCAACATGGGCTTTGCTTTGGGTTTTAACTAGCCTTTAGCTATGTATCTTGAGATCTCAACTTGGGTTTTAATATACGCCATAGAACCGATCCAAACCGGTTCCGATTCCAGCCCGGTATACAGTGGAACTGGTTCCGATTCCTCCGAGGAGCCACCGGTTCCAGCACCGGTTCCAGAACCGGAACCGATCTCAAGAACCGGTTCTAAAACCGGTTCCTACCGTTAAAAGCCTCAACTAGCCGTTTTTTTACTTTTTTTCGAATATAGCCGTTAAGTAGCCATTTTTTCAACAAAAATCACCATTTTGCCACCCTTATTTTTTTCGAATAAATAGGTTTTGGATGTTTTGGTTGATCACAACACTCAAAAACTCAAAAAAAAAAAAAAAAAAAAAAAAAAAAAAAAAAAAACCAACCCGAAAACGCAAAACCCACTATCGTATACACTTAAGTTTGTGTTCGCTTTGCTTATTCCATGGCTTCATCTTCAAACCCACCCCAAACCGGTTCCACAAACGAGCCTACTGTTGTTGAAATTCTCGAGACGACACGAAACGCCGAACTTTTTGCCGTAAATGGTTAATTCGACTTGTGTTTTATGTCGAATGGCGAAAAAATAATATCATTGTAATATTTGAAATTGTTTTTGTTTTTTTTTTTCATTTCATTTTCCATGTTTCTTGTTGCGAAATACAAAAATAATAAACGTCATAATTTTATGTTTATTTTTTTTCTCATCGGCTTATATATATTTTGTTAATTGTGCGCGCAAAAACCAATTCCGGAACCGAATCGGAACCAAACCGAACAGGAACTGGAACCGGTTACGGATGAAACCGACACTGTAACAGACCGGTTTCTCAAAAAAAAAAACGATTTGTCCACCTCTAAACTGAATAGTGGGATTAGAGCCTAAAAATGATCATCATAGCAGCCCAACATGCCTTTACAATACTTAAATCAAGAAGCCTAACCCAAATAGACAAACCAATCTTCCAATCTAGTCCAAGACCAAATTCAAAATTTTGTATTCACTTTTGTTGTTTTAACATCACCAATTTTTTATTCTTTTTTTGAACAATCAAATGGAACATTTCAATCACCCAAAATAAAAGCATACAAGATACAAATCTGGATCACCCATGTACAGACTAACCAGCGGCTACCTAGGCCGACCCAAAACTAAAAATTATACACAAACATAAGTAAAAACAAAAAAAAAGCAGCCCCAGACTTAAAACATAGTCCCAGCGCTTCTCATCCATTATCGAACAATGAGAAATCCCACCAAGTATCCCTTTCTAATCCTTGAATTTTAGCCTTTTTCAACCATCCACCAGAATGACTCTAACTTGACTTCTTCTAACACCACAGATGTCGTAGTGTTTACGTCTCTAAAAACCACTTCATTCCTTTTCAACCACAGCTTCCAAATGACCAGGAGGACCAGAGCATACATCACCTTCTTTTTTATCTTGTCCCCATTAATAGACCAGCAAGTTTTCATAATATTTTCAATAGTAAATACATTAGAAGAACGAGTTAATGTTCCATGAGTTATAGTAAAATGGAAATAAAAAGGGACATAAATGCAAATTGTAAGATATGTGTACATAAAAGTACTTTTTTTCTTTTCTGTTATTTTAAATTATCTAAAATTTATTAAGGATAAGATTTAAGTAATTCATATCACTTCATATGTCATATGTTATGAGAGTTCTTGTGAAATCTAAAGGAATGTTAGACCATGGCTTAGAACAAAATATCTCAATCGCTAAACATATTAAATCCCAAAAAAAGTTATCTAATTGGTCAATAGTATGTTGTATTTAGTACTATCCTTAGGCTCGGGGGAGAGGGGATGTGGAGTAACGCCCCCAGTCACATCAGCTAGTTAGTACCCCACACACTGCCCTGCCGCCGCTACGAGGGGCGCTATCAAAGCCCTCACCAACAAATTAATGAGGGCTACTGGGTTGAATGGTGGGGCCCGCCAATACCTACTCCGGGTCATCTTCTTCCCCCCATGCAAGAACCCTAAAAAAACCCTTCATAATTCGTAAATTTTGTTTTCAATTCTAACCCTGAACTCTCGGGATCGTAGGGCTTTTGTTCGGAAAGAAGAGACGAGTAAAATGGTAAAGTTATTATCTCGAATGGTGCTTGGGTACAATGATGAAAGATTGTAGCTGTGTAGGTGGAACGATGGTACAGGTGGAGGTTATGAAGGCGACTGGTTAAAAAAGGTGGGTACATTGGTGAACGTTATTAGGTGTAAGAATTTTATTTTTTTTTCATTTTATTGTTTTTAAATAAAAAAGGAAAATAAAATAAAAATAATAATTGGGAAATGACTGATGGCGTTTCAAAGTTCAAACCACAACACCTTTAAGGGGGGGACTTAAAAGTCCCCTGCTATCCACCTGGTATAAACGTGACGCTTTAAAGTGCTCAGGGCTATAAACCGCACCTGGTAGACTTATTGCCAAGCCATGAAGTCTTACTAATATTATGACTAATTGAAGGGTTATCTTCTCTTTTAGAGAACAAGAGATGTTCCATAGACCTTCAAAGGTAATACCAACTAATAGCGTTCTCAACTTATTGGGTTTAAGTAAATAAGCTTGTGAGATTACTAAGAAATCATCAAATTCTAGTATTAAACCATTTAAACTAAAATAATCCTAAAAACCTCGTTCAAACTTGAAACCAATTATTTGTAGTGGTTTGTTTAAATGGTTAGAATTAGAAAGCTGATTGGACCAAATGTTGGGTTGGGTTGGGTCATGGTGGTGCTGATCACACGTTGGGATGGGTCGTGGTGGGGCTCGTTTGACCGCACGTCCGCATGTTCAGAGTTGCTAGCTTTAACCCATTAAGGGATCCACTTATTTTAAGTGTGGCCGACAAAAACTTAGGGGCCGTTTGGCAACGTCTGAATGAGTAAGTGCTGAACCAATAAGAGGTCTGAATGATTAAGAGGTTCTGAATAATTAAGTGCTGAATCATTAAGTGGTGTTTGGTTAGACACCTGAATAATTAATTAAAAAAAATCACCCCACCTCATCCCACCCTTCTCTTCTCTTTAATCCACGATCTCTTCTCTGCTCTCTTTCATCTCTTTTCATCTTCTCTTTCTTTTCTTTCTTTCTATCTTTCTTTTCTTTCTATCTTTCTTTCTTTCTTGTCTTTAACTCACACAAAAGAAAAGGATCTGCTGTGAATAGGGCGGCGGCGAAGGAGCTGAGGGGAGAAGGAGGAGGAGGCGGCAGCGGCGGCTCATGAGGCTGCGGAGGGAGGAGGCGGCGGTGCAGGTGACTGAGGAGGGAGGAGGCGGCGGCGTTGGTGGCTGAGGGAGGAAGTCGGATCGGAGCAGGTTTGAGGAAGTCGGATCGGAGCAGGGGTGATCGGACGTCGGAGGAGGATGGTTCAGACTTGGGTCGCGTTTTTTTTTTTCGTTTTCGAACAGCAGTGACACACACAACGGTCACCTCTGAATGGTTCAGACTTGTCTTCATATCTGAATCATTCAGACCTCCATTCAGACGCTTGCTCCGTTCAGACGCCCGCGCCAAACGGTCTGAACCCCGCTACCTCTTATTCGGTCAGACCTTAATCCCATTCAGAGGTCATTCAGACCCATGCCAAACAGCCCCTTAACTTTGTTCCTCTACACATTGCTCTTTTTTATGTAAACAGTTTCACAAATATCACAAACATATATTGATATTAGGTACATGGGATCCTATACAAATTAATTAAACTATTATAAAAGGAATAATACTAACGGTTATGCCATTAGCAGTAACGGCCTTAGTATTAACGGTTACATTGTTAGTACTAACGACGTTAACTTCTTTGTTTTTCTTTTCTTTTTCTTATTTACCAACGGCATAACCGTTAATACTAACGGCGTTACCGTATAGTTATATGGAAAGCTGCTACCATACAAGTATCGCAACAAACCAAACTATAGATCTACGTTTTGACATAACTTTTGTCCGGATTCGAGTTGGTATAAATTTCAGTTTACGTTTACGTTTTGACGGTATGAATTCGAGTTACTGTACGTTTAGACGCCGGCGCAAAACGTCGAGGTTAACATACTAGTATATTTAACATACTAGTATATTGTTAACATAGTGACTCAAATTATTTGTATGTTAAACACGTTAAATTAATTTTTATTTGTCTGTTTGATCCCAACACTAATACACTGTTATTAATATGGGGAGAGATAACGTACAAAGGATCTTAATGTGAGAAGCGTACGAAGCAATCTTAGCCATTAGATTAACAAGGTGGTTGGATGGTAATTAAAAACCCTAATCATACTTGGGTCAAACTAACCAAGGGTAAATTAGGAAAAAAAACGTCTAATTTTTTTTTCAAATCGTAAAACAGAATCAATCAAAACCTAATTTTTCAACGATTGAAATCGATTAACCAATATGAATGATTACACGATCAAAATAACAAAAAAAACGACTACATCGAACGAAGACATAATATCAGTATTTTAAATTAAAGATCAGAAAAACAGAGTATTATAAATGGGGCGATAAATCAGTCGAAATCATATGTATTATGAATAAAACCGCACGTATTATTTGTGAGAAGCACTCTATTTTGATTCTAGAAGAAGAACTAAAGATAAAAAATGGGTTATAAAAAAGTTGCAGGCAAAGAAGAAGATGATTATGAATACACGGATCTTTAAACGCACGTTATACATTTAAACGCACAAGTAAATATAAAAGCAATTTTTGGACGCAAGTATATTTTATTAAATGCGTTTGAACATGATTAAGCTGGTGCACTTTTGAATATGATTAGCTGGTGCACTGTGGGACATAAAATAGGATTGGTCGAATAATATATATATATATATATATATATATATATATATGTGTTTTGTAATGCAGTTCTATTATTTCTTTGTAAAAATTACAGAACCATCACACATTTGAGAAGCCAGTTAAGATATATACAATGCGTTTGAATTAAGTGATTTCTTATAAATGCGTTTGAATTTTTAAAAGATAGAAATCATTTTGGACGCACCTTATTTTTTATACAATGCGTTTGAATTATTTGTTGGACGCACTTATCATTTTTGTTTCATTTTTGGACGCACTTATCATTTTTGGACGCACTTCATTTTATGTGAGGTGAGGTGAGGATCTAGAACGTGCGTTTGAATTTATTCAACGTGCGTTTGTTTTGAAATAAAAAGTGCGTTTAAATATTGGAGTGAGTGCGTTTATAATGAATGGACAAAAAACAACTTATCATCACTCACTTTCTCTTTAGTATCATGCTCTGTTTTTTGTTTTAAAAATACAGAGCATGATTCAAAGGGGTAGGTTGAATGTTCTGGCTCAATGTTTAAGCCTGCATAAATTAAAACAATATAATTACAGTAATAGTGATTGAAATCGAAAAATTAATGAAAAAAAACAGAGTAACCTGCCAATCAAGTGGTGGGTTGTCAAAATCAGAGCATTCATTTACGTTTATACATTTCATCTTCTTCATTTATATTCAGTAACCATGCTCTGTTTTTTTATTTTTGGAATGATTCTCTATAATCGTTTTTTTTTTGCACTGTTCTTCATTTACGTTCAGTGATCGGTTTTTTATTTGGTGTACTTGATTTCGAATTCGACTGATGTTGTATAATTCGAATTCGAATTTGAAATCATTCACATATGTTATGAAATCGTTTACGAAAATATAATGTGATTGTGTAATCAGTTACAGAGAAAAAAATCTGATTTGCCCTTGGGTTTAACTGCAATTGAAGTTAATTAAAGTTTAATTAGGTTAATCGTGGTTTGGTTAAGTTGACAGGTGGCAACTTGTAGTGGCTTCCTAAACTTTTTACGTTAAGGAACTTTGTACCGTATACTTTCTCTATTAATATTTACATAAAGTAATCATTATGAGGAAGAGATAACATACATATCAACCTTAACGTGAGAAACGTAGAAAGCATTCTCAGCCATTAAATATTGGTGGTGGCATGATGGTAATTAACAAACCTAATCATAGTTGGCTTAATCTAACAAAGGGTAAATTAGGAAAAACGTTTAAAACTTTTTCAAATCGAAACAACAGACATCAATCGAAACCTGATTTTTCATCGTTTTAAATCGATTAAACATTCTGAATGATTACACAATCAAAATAACAAAAAAAAAAGTTGATTACATTGAATGAAAATGTAAGATCGGTATTTGAATCTAAAAATCAGAAAAACAAAAGATTATACTGGAACGATTAATCATACAAAAAACATAGGATTATGAATAAACGCTCGTATTAGTTGTAAAATAATTTCGATTTTGTTTCAAGAAGAAGGATTAAACATAAAAATTAGATTAAAAAGAAGTTGCAGACGAAAAAGACGAAGTTGCTGATAACAGAGTGTTTTAGACGCATGTTCATTATTTGAAACGCACGTTGTAAATGTTTAGACGCACTTGATGTAGAATTTAAACGCACATGCCTTGAAATGCACGTTATAAATGTTTAGACGCACGTTGTAAATACCCATATATATACAAACGCATGTTTATACAATAGCCATGTATATATAAACGCACTTTAGAAATCATAAAACCAAAAACATAACCATGCTCATTCCTCATTCCTAAGCACAACCATGCTTGTGAATAAGCACGATCATGCCACACCATGAAACACCCACGCATAACCATGCTCATTCTTGATCACAACCATGCTTGTGAATAAGCATGACCATGCTTGGATTTTGTCCTGACATTGATAGACGCACATGTATACTTCTTAAACGCACTTACAAAAACAAAGCCACCAGATACTCACTTACATAAACGCACGTTGAAAAACACATGAAACGCATCTATGTCTCTTCTTCTTCATCATACCGTTACTGATAATCAAAAATCCATCATCTACATCTTTCTATCTGTACAATATGTCGCCGATTCTTGGTTGTAGATTAACAACATATAATCAAAAGATGTAAAACTAAATCAATCATATGATCATCACTCGTAATCAATCGTTAAAAAAATGATGATCGACTAAAAAAACAGAGCATCATTATCATCGTATAAAAGAATTGTTAATTGAAGCATGAATTGAATAAATTGTAAATCGAAAATAGTTAATCGACCATGAATTGAATCCTGCATTGAAATTGAATTATTGTCGATTATAATTGAAACATGAATAGAACTGTGATTGACGAAATTATCCTTTTAATTAACCAGGTTTACGTTAGATAAACTAAAATATGGTTTTCCAGGTGTCATTCTATGGTGGCTTCCTACACTTCTCATGTTAAGGTAGATATGTATCGTATACTTTCTCATGCATAGCACCCACGTCACATCACGTAATTTTTGGGAACCATCCTGTAAAAAAATAAATGGAAAGGTGACAGTTATAAGTTATAAAGGATTTTTATATTTTATATTTTTAGAATCAGTGGTGTATCCAGAAACAATTTCCAGTGGATTTTTTCGTAGATTTTTTACTGATTTTTATTAATTTTTCATTTTTTTTTAAACCGAGGGGGTTCCTAAAACCCAGGAAACCCGTGGATCTGCCCCTGTTCAGAATCACATAAATTAGTTATCGAATTTGCACCTGATTTCTAACTTTTTTTTTTTTTTTTTTGAAAGGTGTAGATCAATGGAAATCATTGTACAACCCTAACCTATTGGTCCCAAGTTCGAATCCCTACCCACGCACCGGTGTCCTCCTTGCCTAAGCTCAAACCGTCACGGGAAATTTTTTGTGGTGTGCATAAATCGAACCTGTGACCTCCCCCCAGGATGGGAACCCCTAAGGGAAAACCCACCCTACCTCAAACCAGCTGAGCTGGAGATCATTGACGCCTGATTTCTAACTAATCATGCGATCAGAGAAGAGAAACTGATAATAATTATAAATAAAGAAAGGAGACACTGGATTCTTTATCTTAAGAAAACAAAGGCAATATCATGTAACGTGATTTTAAAAGATAAGGTAATTATTGGGGTGGTGGCCCAATGGTAGAAGCAATGCTTCTAGGAACACCTAAGGGAGAGGTTATGGGTTCAAGTCCCACAAGGAGTAGAAATTTGTCGTTAAAAAAAAAAGATAAGGTAATTTGGAAACATGACTATTTTTTATTCACTTTTTTGGTGATCAATCACACCAATACATGTGTCGTTTTGTTATCCAAATTTTTATGAAAATTACACGAATTTAAGTGGGTATGAAAAATTTTGTAGGTAAAAAGTCTATTTTATAAATTGAGCCGTTCAAAATGGTTATTCGTGTGAGTTATTTCTACTTATAAATTGTTTATGAAAAAAATGATTAGGGATTTATTGGTTTTGGAAAATCCCCCAATGGAAGTAACATTTGGCGTAAGGTTGTGTGTAGTGGGGCGTTTGGCCGGCGTTTTAGCCACTCATAACGCCGGGAATACCGCCCCCCGGGCGCTATGGGGGCGTTTTGCTTGAATCTGGTTGTATGCATAACGGGCGCTGCACTTCTTTTATTATTATTATTATTATTATTATTAGGGTTTGGAAATTGGGGGGAAAAGGTTTAAGAAGAAGAAGAAGGTTGGAGGGTTGGAGAAGAAGAAGAGGGTTGGAGGGTTGAAGAAGAAGAAGACGTTTGTCCCGGACCAGGCACCTGCTATTTTTAGTTTTGTGGCCAGTGGAGTGTTGTGTTGCAGAGTAAAACGACGACGTTTGTGTATGGGGGTTTGTAGAAGATGATGGAATTGGAGAATGGAGAAGAAAGCTTCAATTTTATTATTATATATTATTATTATTATTATTATTATTATTATTATTATTATTATTATTATTATTATTATTAAAAAACAATAAAAAGCAATGATTAACCAATCATTTATAACCCCCTCATAACCCCCCTTCCCACTACACCCTCTTTTTCCATAACCCCCACATAACCCCCCTTCTATTACTTTTTAATATTTTAATACCATAACCCCCACATAACCCCCCACCACTACACACACTAACAACACAATACCAAAAAGTTGCATAGTTTCCCCAAGACTGTAAAACCGAAGCTTGCTTACGATTGAACATATATACTATTGGGTTTGTGGAGACTTGATTTGGGCTCGGATTAGAAGACAATAAGTGGCAGACTAATTAAATTGAAAACCTGGCCCGTTTTATTTTAATTAGCCCATTATTAGTTTTCTTGTTCCCTAGGGGTTAAACCCTAATCTTGTATTATAAATATAATGTCTTGTACTTGTAATTCCTCATCACGAGTGAGGCAGAAAGCAATAATAGAATATCCTGGTTGCAGCCCATGAACGTAGGTCAGCTGACCGAACCACGTAAATCCTTGTGTTCTCGTGTTCGTTTATTTTTTATCTCTTGCAGTTTGTTTGTGTTTGGTCTGTTGATCGAGAGATCGAATCCTAACAACTGGTATCAGAGCTTAGGCTCGTTACACACCGGAAAAACACAACGTAAGAGATAGATCGATTGGGTTGTTTATTATTTTGACAGCAATCCGTAAAATATATCAACCGGTTTATTTGTTCGAGAGTTCGACCGGTTTATTTGTTCGAGAGTTCGGTTCACAAACAAGAAATGAAAGATAGTAACCTTTGTTCTTTTCATTACCCATCATATAATATGGTTTTCCCACCATTAATATCAAGAGAAAAGAGAAAAAAGTGAACAAAGTAATTCTTGGTCATGTTTTATTATTTTGTCTCTATCAGTGAATAAAAAAAAAGAATTCAGTTTTGTTTTTCTTTTTATTTTATTTTTCTAAGACTTGGTTATTGGTGTATTTGAGAATACAACTTGGTTGGCATATTTATTTGGCAGTTTAGTCGGGTAGTTTTGATTAGTGGGGCTTTTTTTTGTTTGTCCGAGATTATTTTTCTGATTGTTTTACCGATATCCAAAGTTAGAAAACTACTCAGTTTGAGACTATGGCAGAGAGTGGGAAACTTCAGATTGAGAAGTTTGATGGAAAAGACTTTGGTTGGTGGAAAATGCAAATGGAGGATTTGCTGGTTCAGAAGGATTTGGACATGGTACTGGGTGACAAACCGGAGAAGTTAAAGCAGGACGAGTGGGAGGCCTTGGATAAAAAGGCTAAGGCAGTTATTAGATTGTCGCTAACGAAGGATGTTGCGTTCAACATTCTGAAGGAAACCACAGCGCGTGGGATTATGGATGCACTTTCTAATATGTACGAAAAGCCTTCGGCAGCTAACAAGGTTTTCCTGATACGTGAACTGGTGAACACGAAGATGAAAGAAGGAAGTTCAGTTACAGTGCACATCAACAACTTGAACTCGGTTTTCTCAAGACATGGGTCAGTTGGTATCAAATTCGAGGATGAGGTTCAGGCTTTACTACTGTTATCATCATTGCCAGATAGTTGGTCAGGGACTGTTACAGCGATTACTAGTTCTACCAGCGAGTTCACTTTTGATGGGATTCGGGATCTTATTCTGGGCGAGGACGTCAGACGAAGAAATTCAGGTGGATCATCAAGTGAATTACTGAATGTTGGCAGAGAAAGGAAGAATAACAGAGGTAGTGGGAGCAAGAACAGGAAGAGGAGTCAGTCTAGGGCTCAAGGCGATGTGACTTGTTGGAACTGCAAAGAGGTTGGACATTTTAGGAATCAGTGTCGAAACGAGAAGAAAGAAGTTAACACTGCATCAGATTGCTCAGATGATGACGCATTAATATGTAGTGTAGAGAGTTATGTGGATTCCTGGGTCATGGATTCTGGTACTTCATTTCACGCTACCCACAGCACTGAAGCATTACGGAATTTGAAGAAATGTGACTTTGGTAAGGTAAGACTGGCGAACAATGATATTCTTGATGTTACGGGCATGGGTGACATGGATATAGTAACTTCAGCCGGTTCATGGACTTTGAAGGATGTCAGGGTGATTCCAAGCTTAAAGAAACAGTTGATTTCAGTGGGGCAGTTGTGTAACACCCTGAAAACCCGTTTCGTTTAATTACACTAATAGGTGGGATCAATATATATACAATATTGAGCCCATTATCAAAAAGGAATATTTTGCGGATAATAAAACGAGACATTGACAAGTCCCGTAAATTGCAAACACACGTGGGAACATTATGAGAACTAACTTAATTAGTAAAGATCACCTACTTGTACTAAACCGGAGGGGCTGAACTTGACAACTAAGCAAAGTTGGAATAAAATGGGGGTTAAGAGTGAAAATGTGGGATAACACACACTCAAATCGTTCTTCACACCATCAAAAACACACACACAAGAACCTCCACCAATTCAGCCCCAAATCATGCCAAAATCGATGGCTTTTCTAAATGCATGATGGAATTCATGATCATCTAGTGTTCTAAACGTCATAAGGTAACTCTAGATCCTTTTAAATCATCCAAATCCATGGTATATTGAAGATGATGGTTCTAGGGTTTTATAAAAATGTGGAATTGATGGTTAATATAGGTTGCCCTAGCCTTGGGAGCCTTAAACATGTATAATTTGGTTACAAATCACATTTAATATGTGTGTTTGATTATGTTCATATGAATATGTTAACTTATGAAATTGGGGTTTTAACCTCTAGGTTGAAACCACACATGGTTAGTAGTTTTGGTGACTCTTAGGAGTTGTTATAATGATCAAATTTAGTTAAAATGCCTAAATATCTTGTTATGATAATAATTAGATACATGGCTATATTTTGGATAAACTTAAACTTATGAAAATCAAGTGAATTTGGTGGGTGCACACCAAGTGTTTGATGAAATGCCTCAATAGTCTTGTTTGCAAATTGAGGTGATAACTTGATTTGGGTAATCATGGAATTACCCGCATATAAAACGTGAAACACATGTTTAAAAGATGAATCACACCATACATGAAAAGTTTAGCCAAATGATAATTGGGAAAACAGAATAATGGTATGAATAAACTCATGAGATGTGTTAGTTATTGGATATGATGACTAACTTAACTAATCTTATGAGTATAGTGAAGGTTGATCTTGTCTAGCTAGGTGCAAGCTTGGATGGAATGGATCAACGAACTAAACGGGTCAAGCGGATATGAGCCTAAAGTGCAAGTAAATGGGAATGAATACAAGTAAGTTTTACTTACACTAGTAGTCTATAACATGGCTTAAGTGTCGTATATATTGGTTATAAATCTCATGTATGTATTAAAGGTAAACCCCGAGGGGTGAATTGTATTAAACGAGTTGCCTCACATGAACTCATAACAAACAAGGTTTATGACATATATTTGAAACAATGAGTTGTGACCAAATGATGAAATTCATCAAACGGGTCAATCAATAATGAGATGTGGAAAATGATGTTTTAATCCAAATGGAATCAATTGAATGAAATTGTTAAGCATGATGTTAAATGGGTCAAGTTGTATCACTTGAACCATATGTAAAAACTTGTGTAATATAGTATCTTGAACTATGGGTCTAAACGGGTCAAATGGTGAAGACCTCACCATTTGAGTCCAACACTTGATGCTTGTATTCCAAGCGTTAAGATTTATGAGGTTACACGAATCAAATGGCAAGGTTTTACCATTTGAGTTCTGAGAAAATAATGTGTCTAGTTAGAAAGCACGCAGGTACATGCACTTGCACACACACGCTTGATGCTAAGAATCATGGATGCTAAGCACAAGTTATGGATATGGTCAAGTCCACCCGGTAAGACTGTAGCTAATTAAACGCCTTCGGGCAAGGAACAAGAGTATTAAAACTACCCACATGAAGCGTGGGTGCAAATCAAGTAAGTTATCTCCCTAACTCTATCTAATGCGCGCAAACGCGCTTAGAATCTACTAAACAAGTGAAAACTTAAGAAAGGATGAAACTCTAAGTCCGGAAGGACTTAGAGGTTTTTAAACAAGTCATTGAGTCAAAAACATTGGATTTGAAACAAGAAGTTTCGCCACGAATGGCTAAATCGAAAGATTTGACCATGAAGGGCATTTTGGGAATTTAAAGGATTAATAAAGGTTGATTCTAGGAAACTAAGTCATAATGAAACAAATTGGACAAAAGCTTTTGTTGATCAAGTGTCTAATGACTTGACAACTCAAACGGTATGCAATTTAAGTAGTCAAAAGTGTCTTGTTTGATTCAAGCCCTTAACGGGTCGATTTGGGTGAAAATCGATATAAACACTTAAAACTATGAACCGGGTCATAGCATCATGAATCGGACTATAATTTCAGTCAAACAAAGGTTTATTTAGTCGGCAAGTCAATACTTAGGCTTCGGGAATCATCAAATGTGGTTGCGACATGATTTCCATGCTTAAAAATCACCAAACTCACATCAGAAGCTCTCACAGAGACCGCGCGGCCGCTCACAGAGAACAGCATGACGGTGCGATCTTTAAAATTGCATATAAAATCGTAGAAAAATCGTTAGGAGGTGTTCTTTATATGCCTGGAAAGCTCTCGGAGCGTAGAATAATTCTTATTTGAAAGTCGAAGTCGGATTTTGGGCTTTTGAAGGGGTAAAAGCGATCCGAACAGCTGCTGCGCAAAAGTTGCAGCAGTTTGTTCTCCTGATAGAGGGCCGTTTGGCCTGGTTCGTTCCGTATCAACATGTAACGACTACCGTACTAGTTTAAATGTATCATTGACAACCCACTAACCATTCTTTGTGAAATGGTGCTAGGTAAACAAGTGAAGGAAGTCCCGGAGCAAGGATCAAGTCGCGATAAGAGCCGAACACACCCGATCACTCATCAAGCTTCCGCATTAGAATCTAAGGAACTCCCATTAAAATGCAACATCTTAGAGTATGTTTTAACTATTAAAATGTAAAAAAAAAAATTGTGTGAATCAAACATGTATTTGATCTTAATGGGTTGACTTATTATAAAATTCAAAGTTTTAATCGGAGTGGTTTAAGTAAGGTCCAAACCCGTATGATTTGGGCGTTGATCGCGTGATTACGGGTTTGGGTCTTACAAGTTGGATGAACAGGGACATGAGGTTAAATTCGGGAACGGGCAGTGGAAAGTTATCAAGGGAAATCTTGTCATAGCTCGAGGAAGAAAGTGGGGTTCGCTTTACATGGTCAGTTTACCGTCTGAGGGAGTGACCGTCCCAGTTCAGAAGAAAAACAAAGTCGGGTTCACAGAGTCTTGTGGGCAGAAGAAGGTTTGTTTTGCAGATGATAAACCCAGAGCCACAGGTAAGATTCAGGTTGAGCGTGCTAGGAAAGGTTCAAAACTACCAGTCAGGGGTTTTCGTGGCAGTGGGAGCATGAGTTGTGCTTCAGTCAGAGTTACTAGACGACAATGGGTTAAGAGAACCAGTATTCCAGTTGTCAAAGTCTCTCCAGGTGATTATTTGCTTTATTCGGAGAGTGTTTATTCTCAGGGTGTTTCAGGATCCGGCAGTTCGTGTCAGTGGGAGCCGGTAGAGACAGAGAATGTGTCAGTGGCAGACATAGCCATGACTGATTTGTTGGAGCTCGGGGGAGCTTCAACGGGCTTTCAGGTTAACTGATGAGAAGGCCGCTGCAACCAGGAAAATGAGGAAGATTACAAGAGGTACAAGTGTTCACAGCGGACGGCAGTTTGAAGATTATCAAGCCTCCAAATGGGAGATTATTGGGTTTGTGGAGACTTGATTTGGGCTCGGATTAGAAGACAATAAGTGGCAGACTAATTAAATTGAAGACCTGGCCCGTTTTATTTTAATTAGCCCATTATTAGTTTTCTTGTTCCCCAAGGGTTAAACCCTAATCTTGTATTATAAATATAATGTCTTGTACTTGTAATTCCTCATCACAAGTGAGACAGAAAGCAATAATAAAATATCCTGGTTGCAGCCCGTGGACGTAGGTCAGCTGACCGAACCACGTAAATCCTTGTGTTCTCGTGTTCGTTTATTTTTATCTCTTGCAGCTTGTTTGTGTTTGGTGTGTTGATCGAGAGATCGAATCCTAACATATACGGCCGACCTACCGATACAGCTAAGTTTCCTTGTCGTTTTGGCGATTTTTTTTCAAGAATAGGTAAAAATCAAGTTGGAAGAGTGTTTTTGGGTGGTGGATAAAAATATTTATGAAAGTATGTAGGTCGCTGAATGGTTCATCGACCTTCAACAAAAGAATTTCAAGGTCACACATTGGATAAGCGACCTTCAACCAAGATCACACAATCAATAAGCGACCATCATAGGTGATAAGTTCAAACGATTCAAGGTTGATGACTTTGATTGAAGGTAGCATATCGGATGTAAGACCTTGAAATTCTTTGTTGAAGGTCGCTGAACCATTCAACGACCTACCTACTTTCATAAATTTTTGTATCCACCACCCAAAAACACTCTTCCATCTTGAAAATTACCTATTATTGAAAAAAAATTCCGTTTTGGCCCGATTACTATGTAAGAGTTAACTACATAACTTTTAGGGAGTTGCATCAAAGTCTTGAGGCATGTAAATACAACCCCTCTCGAGTATTTATAGCATCGAAAACACGAAAACACATGCACTGTGTTTTTGCACATCAAAGATGCTATTATTCAATATGTTGCTATAAAGTATAAACCATGTTCGTAGCAACCAAAAATCTTCGCAAATGCACAGTAGTTCAACTAGGTAATGGCATCTACTTGCACAAAGTCCTATATGCGTAGCTTCATTATGTTTTGGGACGTGACTAACTAGTCACTACACATTGCACCATATTAGAAACATTAAGTTGACATTCTATAATTCTATGTTTTATTTTCTGTTACATTTAGTTATTGCCTAACTATGTTAAGTAGATAGTAATTTATTACTTAGCCTTTAAATACATTGTGTAGGCAACTCCTACTAACTTGAACTCTTTGTTAGAAAGAAGAAGAAGATGAGGCAACAGGTAGTAGCTCGTAGTTTATCAATCAAGCAAATTATTTCCAAAGGTACGAAATAATAAATAATGGGTGCGCTTGTTTAATTCTTACGCGATGTACATGTAACTTGTAAGTCAATGTTACTCATTTAGGCTACTGACTAAAACAAGAAGACAAATTTGAGACCTATGAGGTCACTTAGTTATTGAGTTGATCTTTTGTTGGTGATATTATCACTCGTGAACTAGTATAGAATACCTATATTATTGATGCTGTTGAGATATCTCTATCATGACAACCATGCAGGATTAGTTCATTTATTTATAGCTTGACTAACTAAAGTCACCCATGCTTTGTATGATCCCATGAATTTAATGATTACTTTATTCCTTGGTTGACTAAATAGTCATCACAAAGTAATATAATCCCTTGATCACAATGTCAATTATGAGATTGTGTTGTTGTATTATCGCTTGTGAACTACTAAGAATTACTTCCATTTGTTGAGATATTCTTGTCATAACAGCTATGTTGAATAAGTTCTTTTAATTTATTGTTTGACCAACTAAAGTTCAATGAATTGTTGATTGCCTAAATAATTAATGATCGTTTTTGTGTCCGGTCTTTAGCGCGTTACTAAATTGAATTGTTTCATTTTAACTGGTTAGTTGGTATTCAGAGTCTCGTATCCAAGTATAAAAGCCTTGTCTCATACCTTTTGGGTAACTGTTACACACCATCCATTGGGTTCGAGGGTATATAATATACTCCCTCCGTCTCATTTTAAATGTCAATTTTTGCACTTTTTTTTGTTGTCTCAAATTAAATGTCCATTTGTAAGCAATTTTCAGTTTTGTCCATAAAAGACAAATATCAAATATTTAAAATAATAATGTGAGGATATTATTGTCATTTTACAATATACAAACAAAGATTTCTTGATATGTGTTTGTGGGCCCATGACATCTAAAATGAGAGGGAGGGAGTACTCACCTGTTTTTGGTCTTATGAGGTTTTATGTTGCTCGTCTTTCCCATTATTTGAAATCTAATCATTAATTCATCCTATAAAACATGCTTAAAATGTAAATACTCACCTACGTACACTTCTAGTTCTTCTAAATTTTTATATATAAAATTTTCTAACAATCTTAAGGAACTGTTTTTATTTTAGTTTTTAATATATTATGGTATACTGATATATTTTGTTTAGATGTGAGTATATTGGCGAGTTGAGACAATCAGTTAGGTATCATTTATATACTATACATACCTGTCCAAAACCTGTTAATCTTATAAAAACTATTATCATACCTATATGTCCCTATCCCCAGTTGAGGTTACTCGGGGCATTACCGCACGATTGAGTGTTAAAGCTTCCTGGTGAAAACTCGTATAGACATCAAGACTATCCGTTGTCGGCAGCGAGCGAGCAGGCACGAGCCACTGACTTCACTGTCAAGTAACCCGGTCACTTGACCCCATTGTGGCTAAGCACTGGCACGACCAAAGCTCAATTTCTCCCGTTAACACACGCGACCTCCATCGCATGTGCTCGCACCGCGGCTGTTGTGGCTGGGGGTGAGCACCAGGCTCGCTCGCGCCTGCTTACTCACGACCCACAACGGATAGTCTAATAATTAAGATTACTAATTAGTACATTATGAATCTTTAAAGACAACTTGGTCGACTCCAATTATATATTCAATTCGACCATAATGCATTACACATTACACATTACACGTGTGATGCCTCTTGGAAGACAATAATGCAATGACCATCACCTTAGCACCTACCAGTTATTTTGGTTTTGACCACCAAATATATATTTTTTAAGGTATTGTTTGGATGTATTAGTAAGTAAATTAACTGAAACTGATAGTTTGGTTGATAACAACTCTGATTTGTGGCCTGTTTGGTTGAAGACAGCAAAATCATACTAACTCAAAACTTTACTCCATATATATACTCAAATGTTTCCATACTCACATTCACAATAAATATTACTTTTATTGTGTCCAAACTCATGCAAATAATGAACAATTTTGTCTATATGTCCAAGTGCAATGGCTTTCTATGATTTATTTAAACTATAACGTTGGTTTGATATAAAATATAATTCACTCATGGCCTCGTGGGTCTATAAATGATGTACATATGGTAATTACTTTGTTCATAGTAAAAAAACTTAAATAATACTTTTTACAATAAACTATTTTACTATAAATCTATTGATATTAATTAACCACCAAAGTTTGCGGCTTATGCACACTATGTTCCTTGAGTATTTAACTTAAAGCAGTTATTGGAGTCGCATAACCAATGTTTTAACCATTTCTGAGTCCAATCTAGTATGGTTATAACCATACTGGATTGGACTCAGAAATGGTTCAACCGGTTGAACCGGGTTATATTAGGCCGTTCAACCGGATTGACAAACTAAACCTATAATTCTATAAAATACAATTTCAATTCAAAAAGTAATTTAAAAGTAATTTGATAGTACAAGATTTCATAGTAAAAAATAATTAAAAAGTGAATCCATAATAAAATAATAATCCAAAAGTACCCAATTTTTCAACAAAGTTTTTTATATGAAAGGATATGTCAGGTTTATACCAGTGGAGTGTTGAATGCATCAAATTTATGATTGCTTAAATGATAAAATTCATAATCATCTTCAATAAAAGTATAACCATTTTCGTTTTCTACAATCTTTGATAAGAAGTTTTAGTTGCCGATAATCAAAATATACTAAATTACATACGATAAGTAACACATATAACAAATAATTTTGTGTCTAAGAAATTGGTTCATTCTCTTTCTCACAACACATGTTATTTATATCATCACTATGAATCCATAAAGTCCAAAGTTTAACCTTGTGACGGTACCGGTAGCGGTATAAACCAGTATACCGGAATTTACCGGCAGTTCAAATCATTTACCTTTTTTCTAAAATACCGGATTTATTCGAGCTGGTCAAGACACTGGTAAGTGGTATAACCGGTTCAACCGGTCACTATAAACCGGTTTTTAAAACATTGCGTAGAACTTAAAATTAAAAATAGAAACAAATATTGTACTTGAAAAAACATCAAGGTAACTATCATACATAATTATAACTTCTACAAAACCAATTTAGTTGTGATACAAGAGTCATGAATCAATTACCTCAGAACTATTATTTTCTTATGGTTACATCGATGTATATGAAAGCCAAAAAAAAAAAAAAAAAACCTTTAGCGGCGATAGGTAACACCCAGATTGCACAGGTAATTGACATGTGGAAAAAAAATTCAAAAATAAATGCCACATGGAAATTGTCTTTAGCAGCGACGTGTTTAGCAGTGACAAGTGGCAATTGGGACGAGGCATTAGCGACATTAACTTTAGCGGCGATATGTGTCGCCGCTATTGCTCTCGTTGTAGTGATCCACCAAAGTTTTTGAAAACTTGATAATTAATAATGCAAGTCAATTTCAATATAATGGGATTGAAGAAAGAAGTGAAAAATTATTTGGTTTGACCAAAAGCGTGTATAAAGATGACACCAACTAGACCACTTTGAGTCATTAATCGAAAATTCATATCATCTTAACATCATAATTGTATCTTTCTTGCTTAATAATATACATATAATCTTCCTAATGCCTATCTCTAACAGTTCAATATATGTTTACATTTATGGTATATGCATGCACACACTAAAAGTCGAAATTATATTAATGAACATGCATAAATGTGGTGACTAATTTTCTCTTTGACCTAACGACTATAAAGATACCACTCACTAGGCGGTAGGGACTGGAGAGTCGCATGCACAGCTGTGAGGCTAGCCCCGGATCGCAACCCACCGAGCTTTTCCACGGAGGGGCATAACACCGGCATACGAGACCTCTTCGTGTCCGCACAGGAAACCATTCTGCCGTCTGCCACTTGACATATTTTGTGCTGCCAAAGGAGCCGAGACTCTCTAGCGTAGCACATAGTAAGATGAAAACCTATATGTTGGCTCAGATTCGAAGTTACGATATCCAGAGGAGGCTTATTTCTTTATCTTTATCGTCTTTGCCACTCCACCAAATGGTGGGGACTCTGGTGACTTATTGCTACTAACTCTTCACACTAAATTATAAATAAAAGTTCTTATTTTGGACGTTGAAATTTCAAAAATGTATTGTCATACGATTATAACTATATATGCATAATGATCATGAAATTTCATTATACAATAACTTATAATAAATACAAGAGCATGTACAAGATACACGATCAAAAAGTCAACCACAATATGAAGACCACTGAATTTAATTAGAACATGTTAAAGATACACGATCAAAAATTCCTTGAGGGATTTAATTAGTAACATAAATTAAACTTTAATTTTAAATATGCAATAAGATTTATATAAAATGCGTACATAAAAGTATGATTATGAGAAGAATCTTTCCTAAAGAGAAGTTTTCTAACACGTTTAAAATTCTTCAACTTATATATTTCATTAAATGCACAGCTAGCCACGTACTTGGGAAGTTGACCTGATTTTCTATTCACTAATTAACATGTCCAACCAGTTCATTTCTTAAGCTTTCGATCTAAAGTTTAATTCTTAATAATGTTTTGTTTTTAAATATTTACTTTCATTCAAAACCGAAGAAAAACTGACGGGGTTAAAAGACAAAACTCCGCACTACAAACCAGTTAACATGTGAGAGGAAAATTACATCAATCCTTTCAGAGAATGTTATAAAGTTTTGACCTACTAAAAAGCCAACAACCTCTTGCAAAGTGAAAATAACTCATGTACTCAAAGTGATCCTTATTTTCTTTCATATCTCTGTTATCAAAGACAGATTAAATATCCAAGACAGCAAAGATAATTAAGTGGAGTTGCAAGCTTGATTGTAAACACTATTAAACACTTATTCTTTGCTACAATCTTAATGTGACAAAAGTTGGTGATTGCTATGATATTAGCAAGAACACGAGTTAGTGTGATCACTGTACTACCTTAGTGAGATAACAATCTATGATCATTACTATACTAGACTACTAGTAGAAGTTGTGAAGAAACACGAATCCGAGATCACCGTATCAGGGCTGATCAAGGAACTGAATCTACTGGAAAGATAAAGGTTTAAGCCGGTAAAGTGTATGTTAGTGGAGGTCTTCGGAACTAGACCAAGTATGTTAGGAGGTAACCGATTCAAAGAATCGAGCCTTTAAACGTTGGTTACGATAAAACATGGGTTAAAAAAGTACGATGTGCTCGTAGACTTTTCAACAAGAGTACTGTTGTGAATGAATTGATTGCTTGAAAAGGAGAAGAGGCTCCTCCTTTTCTAACAGAAGACATCCGACCCTTTCAACCCACCCTCTACCTTTAGTGGGGCCCGGCCCAGGTAGAGGTACCTCTAAGTCTCCGGCCCAATATCTAAGCCTAGTAGGTGAAAGAGCATGTAAAGAAGGTAAATGAAGAAGTTACCGCCTTGTCGTAATCCACGTGGCACCCGTTGATTGGGCGCAGAAGGTAGGCGGACATGTGGCGTCCGCCCGTTGGTGCGTTGTGGCGGTCTGTAATCATTCTCTTTTCTGCAGCCGGAGAGAAGTGGGTAGGTTGCAAAAGTCGTCTGTGGAGATACTTGGTTCGGGAGGCGCCACGTCATCGTCCTTTCCTGGTGTCAGAGCAGGTATGGCCTGTGATTGGTCGTAGACTCTGACTGGCGGGTCGCTGTTAGGAACAGTTTCCCGGGGCATGTTTGTTCCTAGGTGGGTGTCTCGAGGTTGCCCAAAAAGGCATCCTTTGGGTGTGTTGAAGAAGCTTTGTCATTCGTACCGAAGATGCTTCATTTGTGTCAGACGTGCGCTGACATAAACTGGGCGGAAGACTCCGCTTCATCATGTCTGACGCTGGCTTCGTCCGTTGATTGACATACTCGTTTGGTTAAGTTGAGACGTTTGTTGGAATGGTGTGCTTAGATTTGACACCATGTCCCTTCAAGTTATAACGATAATATCTACCGACTTAGTAGTGAACTCAAAGTACCTAAATATTCACCTAATTCACTATATAAATTATTCTCTTCTTGAACTCTATATTTAGATGCTAACCTAATGAGAATTCACACTTGAGTTTTTAAAACACTAGTAAAAGGCGAAGGAAACTTATTCGTCAATTCATATCATCTTGCTAGCTGGTAAGGGTGCAAATGAGTTGAACCGCTCGTTATTAGCTCGTTCAACCCTTGATTCGATCCAATCCTAAACAAGCTCGAACTTAAATGGGACTCATCTAAGCTTAACCAGACTTGGGGAGCAAAAACAACCTATTACATAAGTTAGTGATGTTTTTAACTGGATCCACAAAATATTTAAAAGCACGGATAACTATTTAAAGTCGACTATTTAATTATCAGAGACTAGTTAATATAAAGTTAACTTAAACCACAAAACAACTAACTAACATGCTCCTTCAATTTATTCATATAAAATAATTCCTTTCTTAACTTAACTTTTTTTTAACGGTTATAACAAATCAATCTCGATTATTCACTAAGTACCCACTAGACAAAGGAGTACTCCGAGAGTAACCCGGATCCACCAATAGTTAACTTTTTTAAATACGATTGCAATGCTACTTTTTTACTCTTTAGTGACCGACACATAAATCAACCATTTCACTCTACAATTTTCAAGTCGATCGTCCAAAAATAAACAATCAGAATATAGACGTATCAATGATAAAACATATTGAATTTCACTTCATAATGAAACAAATGTTGCGCCACTAACGTCTCTATCAGGACATGTACGAGTGGATGAAACTGAGATATACTAATTAAAGTCTTGATTTTTTTTAATCATTGTAAAATTGTATTTTAATAATAGAAAAAGGAAAAAAAAAAAAAAAGATTTTTACATGAACTTGTAGATATAAAAACTGAAAATATATAGATGGAAAAATTAAGTAAAAAAATAATTTTAAAAATCATTTATCAAATAAATAAGTTTTTCATATATTATATTTAATTTACTCCCAAAATCACATGATTGAAAAAAATATATATGAAGATTGAAGAATTAACATAAGTAGAATTAACATTAAGGCCAACGAATAGGGTTACAAAATTGTTGAGCTCTTTCAAGCCATATAATTTCTATTTACAAACCACTTGATCGATCATGCACAACAGATTGAATATATCAATCATGGTAACATAGAAGCATGACGACACATCTCTTGATAATGTAAAGCCTTGCTTTATGTTCTTTAAGAACTCCTCCAAGTCCTTTGCTTGAAATCCTTCTTTTGGAGCTTCCCATCATCAACTTCATATCTCTCTCTTTTTCTTTAAGAATCGATCAAATAACGACTTATGAAACAAATGAAATCCGACCCGAGAACTTGATTCTTTGAGAGAGATGGATCAATGGTGTTTCTTTGTTGTTCTGTGAATTAAAGATGTGTTGGAATATGATGTAGAACATGATGGATGGGAATTGTTTATATAGGAGGCTGGGGTGGGGTGGGGGGGGGGGGGGGGGGGGTGGAGTGGGGGGGGGGGGGGGGTTGATTTTAGTGGGACATGAAGGGGTAACTTATTAGTGGGACATGAAGGGGTAACTTAGTTTAAAGTTATAATATACATGTATCTAAATTGGGTGTACAAGTCATCTTCTAAGAGGGTGGGTGTAGGCATCACCTACAGACATTGTGGGTCAGGTATTGTATTAATCAGGTAGCATCACTCCATAGTTTATCATGACCTAATTAAATATTGTTTGCTTCTTATTCATTTGTATCTACATGCATACATATTTATACACTAAGAGAAATGTTCAATGTTTTTAAAATCATGTATATTATGTTAAGTTAAAACTGCATATATAATGTAGTTGCACACAATGCATATAAGATATAGATCGAGGTACTGTGAGAGAGACATGAGCGGTTATAAAAGTGTCTTGTGTATCATATTCAAACCAATATATTTTATTAAACTATATGCACCTCTCTCGGTTTTCAACATATTATTGGTTGTGGATCCGTAACCTGGCAAAAGCTCAAGCCCTCACCTGGGAGAAACCGGAGTAGTTTTAATTTGTTTCGTATGGATGTATGAATGCATTTTATTGGTGAATGTATTTTGGTGGTAACACAATGTTAGTCTGTATATAATGAAAGTTTTTGTTGGTCGGTTAAAAAAACATACATATCCATTGGGGTTGGTGGCCCAATGGTAGAAGCAAAGCTTCTAGGAACACCTAAGGGGAGGTCATGGGTTCAAGTCCCATAAGGAGTAGAAATTTGCCGTTCAAAAAAAAAAAAAAAAAAACATACATATATAAACACACATACTTTTTAGCGGTTATAATAGAGCTTAATTTCAAAGAATCACAATTCTTATGAATTGAAAAAAAGTAAGAATATTGCGCATGATACCTATTTAATTTTACAGAAAAGATTATTCAGGATGTCTAATAAAGAAAATCGTGACATGTAGGAGAGCGCTTTTAGCCTAACGTCATCAAAGTGTTAGATAAACCTTTGTCTTTTCAAGTTGTGCGAGTTTAATCAATTATATGATGAATAAAAAAAGTGTAGTTTCGTTTTTGATCTATAAAAATACTTAAGCTGATATTTCAAAAAACAAAAACAGAAAAGAAGGAAACAACAATGGCAGTTTCATGTTCTCATGAGTCTTTGCACGAAGAATTTCGAAAAAATCACTAGGATATATAAGTATTTTATATAAGTATGGGTAAGAGTGTAGCGCGTTGGCCAACATCATATTCCAGTAAATATGCATTATGTCAAAAGAATTAAATCAAAATAACAGTCAAACCCTCACGTGAAAACCCAAATACCGTGCCAAATTCCCATGAATACAAGCGCCATTAAATTAGGGGATAATTTCAAGGTTATGACCAAACACTTGTTACTTAAGTAAACCCTACAAACTCTCTAAAGGCAAGCAATTTAACTCATTAAATTATTTACTTTGTGACTTTTTTTAGGGTATACCCTTTCGGAAACATGTTGAGAGAATATATAACACAACTGTGGTAAAGGTGTGTTGGGGTTGTAAAGAGGAGGAGGGGAGTCCAAATCATTAGAGGCAAAAAATGGTGTATTAAAAAGGAGAGGAAATTAGCGGTTAAAAAAGATTGCAAAAATCGAGAACAGTTTCCCTTATGATAAGATATATATATATATATATATATATAGGGTTTGGTTAAAATAAAAACCCTACTGAGTTGTGAAAACTCTGAAAACCCAAAAACCACCATAGATCTTGGTTGATCAAGGGCTGATATGAAACCTTCATTTTAATATTAATAAACGTAATGTGCTTTTTGTTCCATGAGATAACAAAGGGTAGTATAGTAAAGAGACATCATACAACCATTTTGAATATGTGTTGGGCATGCAGAGGTTTCAGATATATGACTATTCCTTTCTGACAAAAAAAACCTTTCCATATCTTCTTCTCTCTCATTAAAGATTGTGTTCTTTTTATTATATTATTTCGTAAACCAAGAAGAACAAACATCTATTCTCTCTCTTCTTCTCTCTCCATTAAAATTCTCTTAAACAACACATCAAATTTTCATCTCATTTTTACACAGAAACGAAATTATGGTTGTCATTCAAGTGGCATCAGATTATTTATGAAGTGAGTGTTTAAATAGTTGTTTCGTCGTATATTTACTTCAAGTTGTTTTGATTTCTTCACTTCTTGGTTAACAGATTTCATAGTTGGTTGTGTAACTAGGGTTTATGATGAAGAAACGGGTGGAGTCTTTAACATCATCAAAAGGTGCCGATCAAAAGGATAAAAGGTATGACAAGTATTTTAGGCTAAAACCCTAATTTTTGATACATTTTGGTGAAGAATTGCACAAATATTTAGATAAGACATTAAAAAACAGAACATCGAACAGCGTTCAAATTTTTGATCGTTTGGGTATCGAAAATCGTTCCAATTTTTGATCCTTTGGTTTTGATGTAAAGTGGTTACAATTTTTTATTTAGAAATTTATTTATCCATAATGCAAATATGATGGAAGAAACACGTTTAAAGTGGTAACAATTTTTGATCCATAGTGTATTTTATAGATACATAACACGTTTAAAAAAGACAACATCTTTGAATTTAATTGAGGGTTTTGTTTTCATGTACGGTGTAAAAATATAACACAAATGTGTGCATTGCAATCACTGAGTGTGAAGGTAGTCTGACGAAATTTCAGGGAATCGTCGCATAATGTGTCAAATGTACGCTTGTTTTGAGGCTTACCAGATTTGTTACAACGATAGTATTTATGCGTCGCAACGCCGTTCCACACCTTGGATTGCCCTTTCCTAACAGAAAAACCAGCTTCTTGCGCATAAAGGACATACAGGTTGTAGGCATCTTCCCAATTATCAAATGAGCGGCCAATGATTGGAGTATACTTCAGATCAACATTAGGAGTCCACAAACGGGTTCCATTGGGTGTTTGATAGACATAAAAGGGCTCCTGATTAAACGCTGTATAAACACAAAGAGTCATGAAAAGAAGATTAGTATGTTGAACAATGCCATGCTGGGCAAAAATGTAGGGGCCTTGAACATCTTTAAGTTAAAAATAAAATAAAAAATAAACATGTGTGGAGCCTTCATACTGTTACATACGTGTTCCATTGGGAGTTTTCCCAAGGTTTTATTTAGCAAAAAAAATACCATTACCCCTAAAGGGCTAAACTTAACAAGGTGATCATCAGAACTAAAACATAAGACACAAAGTTTTTTTAAAAGTTAGGAAGAAAATGAAAGGAAATGGATGTACTGTGTCACAGGAAAAGTGTAACATTTAAAAAACAAAAACAACACAAAAATGAACTACATAATTTTTAACAAAACATTGTCAAAAAAATGAAATTTCAAAAAAAGTAACTATAGTGAAACTTCATTTCATACATGCTACTTATCAAACAAAACATGCTTTAACATCAACAAATGGTAAAGAAAACTTTTACAACATAATGTATTTTGTTTGTTAGACCTCCACGAAAAATGAAACATTTTAAAAAAACAAACAAACATGAAGTACCAAAAAATCTAACAAAACAGTTAAAAAATGAAAGATTATAAAAAATTTTAAAAAGAAGTAACTATGGTGTTATATCATCTAATATAAAAACTTTAAAAACAACAATATACAAACTAAAACAAATGGTAAACAAAAACTTAACAAAAAAAGTGTATTTTGTAAGACTTGCAGGAAAAATATAACATTTAACAAAACAAAGGCACATGAACTACAAAAATATCTAACAAACACAGTTAAGAAAATGAAAAGATTATAAAACAATTTAAAAAAAAACAACTATAGTGTTCTATAATGACCCGTTCTATAATTTCATATAACATGTTTTAAAAAAAAAATAAAAAAAGTAAAACAAATAGTAAACAACAATTTAAACAACAAAACATGAACTACAAAATTATCTAAAAATAAAGTTAGGAAAAATAAACTTTTAAAAAAATACTAAAATACAAAGTATCTATAGTGTTCTATAATTTCATACAAGAACTTTCAAACAACACATCAAAATTATCTAAAATACAAAGTAACTATAGTAAAAAACACAAGACCTGAAACGTCGTCACCACCGAACCCATCAACAACAGGAGACACAGATCTGCTAGCCAAAGGTGGGCTGTTATCTGGGAAAATTAAAAAAAAAATTAAAAAGTTAAAAATAATTAACATGTTGACTATCATTATATGTAAAAAGAAGAAAAATACTAAAAATAAATGTTCAGGTTGGAACAATCACGTAACCTGTCAGATGTAAAACAACCGAAATTGGATCCTCATTAAATTCGGAGAAGCTTCTATCCAAGTTGTGAGGGACAAGGTGGGTAGGAGAGCCAATATCACTGTCGTCATCCATAAATGCAGAGGGTGTTGAGAAATTTTGAAGCAGACTTGAATGAGTTGTGTGTTAATGAATCTCCATTATTGTGGAGAGAAGAGAGAAAAAAGGGGTAATTAAAAGGGTGGTTGAGTTGTGTTGACTCTATCTCAATTAATAAGGAGATATGGAGGCAGTAGAAAGATACATAGTACAAAAAAGAAGAGAAGAAAAGGCATGTCTGCTCCATACGTTCTTTTGTCAGGAATTAGAAAGAGAAACTTCAGATCATAGCTGGAGGTTTGTATAGTTGTGGACAATCTTGCCCTTGGTCGTTTTGAAAGAAAAGGGATACGTGGAAGAATGGGGATCATTGGATGGGTTTTTAAGGTTTCCACAACTCACAAAGGTTTCTATAGGATACTTGTCCTATATATATATATATACTTGTTACATTGGTTTCAAAGTGTTAAAAAATAATGTCTAGCTACAAGCATAAAACAACAATGAAGTCGCTTGTTGATTCAAATTGTGATTGTTCTATATAACTTAACGCAATTTCTCATGGATGCATGTTTAAGCAAATATCGTGAATATGATTTTTGTGGCGAAATTATTCCACAGAAACAATTAAGCAAGATATGTAAATTTCCTTTATCAACACTAATTCATGGTGATATAGCGACTGAACTACTAAGTTATCAGGAATTTCAAGTTACAAAAAATCATTTCCGGGCCATTTTTATTACTTATTAATCTGGTATTTCTAAAATAGAAGGGGATCTTTATGTCCATCCTCTCGTGACACTCACAACATTGACACAAATCACGTAAAAATATACATTTTAATAATATATATGTATGTATATATGTGTGTGTGCGCGTGCGACATGCGCAACAACTTGAATTGGAGTTGATTTATGATCAACTGAATAAGCCTAACAAAGAATATATGTGTGTGTGCTACTCAAGGTTCATGCATGTTTGGTTGAGGGAAGTTCATTTTAGAACACTAACTAAATAAGTTTGAGAATAAAAAGAACAAACCTAAATCATTTAATATTTGTAATTAGCGGTTCATATATTTAAATTCAAAAAGAAGCGAATAAACGTTATATTTAAACATTTTTATATTATCGTAAAAAATAAAAGATTAAAGGAAATAAACAAGTTATTTTGTTCTTCATATTGTAAAGAGTTTTGTGTTCAGCCTTGAATATTACTCATCTCTTAATTTTTGTTATTCAGATCGACTTTTGGATATGACTAGGTGTATTCATCCAAATTATATTTTTGACGAGTATCAACCAACATATATATGAAGTGATCACACAAAGAAACATATAAGTAAACCACAAGTTAAACCTCTATTTTTAATTATTATAGTAATAAATTTAGTTTAAAGTTACTATAAGTAATGTCAAAAGAGTTGGTTAATCAGAAAACCAATAAATTAGGCCACCACCACTTGGGTGTTTCTCGTGTTCCTCAACATTTACCCATCTTGGATTGCAAATTTTGATGCTGGCTATCTTAGACATGTGTACATAACATCCCCTTCGTTTCTTATTTTACATGTGTCGGTCTTATTATTCTTAGGTATACTTGGGTACCCTCGGGTGTCCCATTTGGAGTTTGGCAATATCACCGCAAGCGGCTTGGGCTAGAAATTGGTTAGTGAGAATCGGGTATTGGAAACCGGTTGTGAATGTTAGGGAAAGTTATTAGTAAGTTCTAAGAATGGTGAGATGTAGACAATTATTACCTCTATCACACTAAAACTACTAAATTTAAAAATATACATCATACTAGAGCTTTTAACCACTTAAACATAAACATATTTGATACACTGATTGATACCACTAATAATCACTCTACCCATCTTTGCAAAAATACTTATTCATCAAATATATACATATGAATCTCTATTCTAATAAAACATTCCATCTACATATATATATATCTCTCTCTCTCTCTTTTCTCTCTCACTCTCCCTCTCTCTCTCTCCCTCTCCCCATCTCTCCCTCTCCCCTCCCCCTCTCCCTCCCTTCTCCCCCTCTCCCCCTTTCTCCCTCTCCCCCTCTCTCTCTCCCTGTCTCTCTCTCCCTCCCTCTCTCTCCTTCCCTCTCCCTCTCTATCTCTCTCTCTCTCTCTCCCTCTCCATCTCCCTCTCTCCTTCTCTCCCTCCCTCTCCATCTCCCTCTCTCCTTCTCTCCCTCCCTCCCTCTCTCTCCCCCTCTCTCTCTCCCTCCCTCGCTCTCTCTCTCCCTCCCCTCTCTCTCTCCATCTCCATCCCTCTCCCTCCCCTCTCCCTCTCCCTCTCTCTCCCTCCCTCTCCCTCTCCCTCTCTCTCTCTCCCTCCCTCTCGCTCTCTCTCTCCCTCTCTCTCCCGCTCTCTCCCGCTCTCTCCCTGCCTCCCTCCCCTTCTCTCTCTTATTAATGATATTATTAAGCTATTAAAATATAATTTTTATCTATGTTTATTATTCTAATAAAACATTCAAATTAATGGCACGTGCCACTTCATAATTAAACACAACAGGAAAATATTACTTAGTTACTGTAAGTGATAGGTTGATTGTAAATATCATGGGAACTGATTTACAATATTTGTCCATAACATATTTCTTTTTTTTTAAACGGTAAATTGCTTTATATATAAATATAAAGAGCCAGCTAGGCGCTGAAAACAACAACACAAACACAGAAAATACAACCCAAACACGCAATTACATCAAGGCTAAAACATCAAATTTAGCCCAATCGGCCCAAGCAATCTTTGGCAGCCTAGACCTATGGGACACCCACATAAAAGCCTCTTCCTTGATGCGCTCTAGCGAAACCCGAACAAGCTCAAACCTGCCCTCGAAAGTCTTTTCATTTCTGGCTTACCAGATTCTCCACATCATAGCTAACATCACTGTATAGACGATCCTTTTCCATCTCTTCGCTCCCGGAACACTCATCACCATTTTGACAAAGTCCGCAACGGTACTACAATCCGGAGGCCAAGGAATTCTCATCCAAGCGAGAACATTCCACCAAATAGAACGAGCCCAAATGCACCCAACAAACACATGATTAACATCTTTGGACCCATTAGCGCAACGATCACATAGGACATTAGGAAGACCAACACCACGAGCCTGAAGCTCCACCTTTGCAGCAACTTTCCCGTACAATGCACGCTAAAGCAGGAAATTGGATTTAAGTGAAGCCCACGAGTTCCAGATAAACTGATTCCCACCATCTTGATTCCCATTCGCAGCCTCAAGCTCCCGCCTTAACTCCTTAGTAGAAAACTGCAAATCCGAAGGGTTAGCCCAACTCCATCTGTCCATTGTGTTGCTGATCGAGAACTGCTGCAAGACATTAGTTAGACACGACAATTCATGAGACTCAGCCGACGAGAGCAACGGGGACCTCCAGACCCATCTCCAAACCACCTGACCCGCCGAGACCGAGGCATAATCAGCGATCCAAGCGTCTTTATCCACAGCTTTCTTAAAAAGAAGAGGGAACACGGCCTTGAGGGAAGATGCGTAGCCCAAACGTCTTTCCAGAATTTCGTTTTCGCTACATTACCAAGGCTGATTTTTAACTTCTCATTAATACAAATTCCACGCTTAAACAGCAGACCATCCACCTGGCTGATATCTTTCCAAACCCCAGTAATCGCATTCTTAACTGGTATAAGGGACTTGTTGCTAACCAAGGAATGTATAGAAGTTACAAATCTGGCCCAAAGCTGGTTCAGCTCTTCTTTAAATCGCCACCACCACTTGGCAAGCATAGCCAAGTTGAAATCTTCTATACTACCCACCCCTGCACCTCCATTCTTTTTTCCCAGCCAAGATCTTCTCCCATCGCACCTATCTTAGTTTCGATCTTCCACCATTCTTACCCCACAAAAAATCCCTATGGATACTTTCAAGTTTCTTTATGATGCATTTCGGCGCTTGGAATAATGATAGAAAGTACGACGGTAAACTTCCCAAAACCGTTTTAATCAAAGTCATCCTACTCGCGAATGAAAGAACCTTGGCTTTCCAAGAAGAAAGTTTCTGATTAAACTTATCAATCACGGGTTGCCACCATCTCGCCCTTTTCATATTGACTCCGATCGACACACCAAGATACACGAAGGGTAAGTTACTAGGCTCACATCTCAACAGATTCGCATATGAAGCCACCACACCCGAGTCAACCCCAACACCAAACAAATGGCACTTCTTACGATTAATTTTCAGCCCTGAAACGAGGGAAAAGCATCGAAGAAACCTGTTGAGGAAGATCACATTGCTCCTAGACCACTCGCCTAAGAAAATCACATCATCGACAAAGCATAAGTTAGTCAACACCAACCATTATTCGGGAGCTTGACACCATGAAACATTCCCATAGAAACGGCTCTTTCCATAAACATTTTAATAACCTCCATGGCAATAATAAATAAAAACGGAGCGATTGGGTCCCCTTGGCGCAACCCTCTCTTAAAAGGGAATTCTTTCGTTGGCGATCCATTCACGAGAACCGACCCCCTACCCGACTTGATGTAACATTTCGCATTTAATAAATGTACGTTACGATTATTTGAATAAAACGTCAAGTTCCTTTATTATTTCGTCTTTTAAAAATTATCTTGTGACGCATTTTAGACCCCTAATACTATATATTATATATATATAGTATATATATATATATAAGAAATAGTTGTAAAAAATATATGCTGGGGCCGGGATTCGAACCCGAGCCCTCAGCCGGCCCAACACCTTACACAACCAGTCCCAACCAACTAGGCTACACCACATATCTGATTTGATTCAACTCGTTTTTAACTTATCAAACCCTTCAGAAGCCTCAGTTGACTTTCACGAGTCAACTGCCGACACCTTATGGCAAATCCGTTGCATTATACGAGCTGATTTGTTTATGGAAAGTTTTTCTGCCGACACCCTAACTTAATCCCCACGAAAATCTGTCATAAAAACATACCAATTATACGATATTACGCGTTTTGTATTGAAACCATTGGTCAACTTTCCAATCGTGCAAATTCGTTAGTGTTAATATAAATTGAACATCCCTAGAGAACCTAAGAGTGCCGAAACACAAACCCTCACCTCTAATTCCTGTTAATAGATCGTTTTTAATCAAGAATTAGGCGACAGTTGACTTTTCGTTTGACCCGACTTTCTTCTTCGTGTCTGACCTGTAAGTAACAATTCTTGCTTTGTTCTTGTTAATCGGCCCTCCCTCTGTAATAACCCCATAATCAATCGGGTTATAATTGTGTGTTTAATTCGATTAGAATTCTAGGGTTTCCATGTGTTTATTTGGGGAAGAACACAAGCTGCTACGTTTTAAAAGAAATTAAAAACAGATAGAAACAACCAATTGATCCTTAGACCAGTTGGTGTTACACTAGGGGCTTAAGGTATTGAACCGGCCAAGGGTCTGGGTTCGACCCTTGGCACAAGCAGTTTTTTTTTATATTTTTCCTTTAATATATAATAAGCCTTATTCTTTTATAAATGGTTTTAAAATACTAGAATTACTTTATAAATTCTATAAAATTTATTTTATGCTAATCTGATGATGGAGTTTAATATCCAACTTTTAGTTTTCAAAGTTATTTATTTATTTTATATAATAAATATTACAAGTTTATTCAATTTTATTTATAAAATTCTATAAAAATATCAAAACGATTATATAAATTTCCACAAAAATTATTCTGAGTTTTTATAACATTAAGCTTTTCTGAAATGATTTTTATTTCTGAAAAATCATTTAGTTAATATTTTTAATCAATTTTTGTTAGTTTTAATCATAAATAAATCATAATAAATTCATTTTTCAATATTTTTGTACCAAAATTTTATATAAATTATTTCTGATTATTTGGAACAGAAATATAATTTTTAGCTTCATGATTTTGTAAATTTAATATTTTTAAATATTAAAGTTGTATTTCGACGAAATAGAAATAAATAGATTAAATATTCAACTCTTAAGAAAATAATTTTATAAAAATTATTTTTTCATACTTAAAACTTTATATTGTGACCACCTTAAATTTAAAAGCTACAAAAAAGGAATTTGTTATTTATTTCAAAAATTTCTTTTATTTAATAAACGATTTATTTATTAATCCAACAAATGTTTATCCCCAAATCGAAACCCTAGAATATACTTGTAGACTAGTTAGACTTAGACTTATTTGTTACCTTATACATAGGGTAATACTTGGCAATCTTTTGGGCTACACTCATACTATTCCTCAAGACTTAATACTATACTAAGGTGAGTTTACGTAACCTTGTTTATGCAATTCTTTATACTTGAAGCTTTATACTTAAGCAATTCTACATACATGTCTAGTTGTAAACTTTAATGCCTCATGACTTAGACAAAGACTATTAGACTTAAACTTAAACTTACATAATCATTAGCTATGGCCAAGCCGACGATATTCAATGATAGATCTATTGGATTGACAATCCCACCTAGATTCGTTGACCATCTTTTATGGGGAGCGCGGGTGATTGTTATCGTTCCAACGTGATATTAAGGTGAACCGTGGATGCGGGATGGACCTAAACTTGTCGGAGGTTTGATTATGTGCATACTATACTTCATGTTTATTCATGTAGACTTAAACTTACATTAGACATATGAATTGCTAAACTTTTATACTTAAACTATTTGCCTAACATGGATTATGTATTCTCACCAACTTCTAGTTGACCCCCCCCCCCCCATTTTTACAACTCAACAGGAAATAATGAGGCATGAAGATTAGAGTACTAGCATGAGAAGATCTTTATTGAAGTTTATGCTTGTTTGGATTATTTGATGTTCTAGACTTTTATTTAAAACTTTGTTATGTAATTCGACTTTGGATATTTTGCCTTAATTATATTTTAATTAAAATTTGTCTACCATGTGCTACTGAACAATCATTCTTACGTGACACCTCGATGTTTCCGCCATCGGTTGGGGTGTTACAGATTGGTATCAGAGCCATGGTTATAGGGAATTAGGTTATTAGAAAAATAATCTAGTCTATAACCATAGGAATATAACCAGTATTTGCTCCTTTACTTGCTATTCTCTATCTCACTCCTACTTCTTATCCCTACTTAAATCCCTACAAGAAGATTGCTCTCCATCACTGGAACTACTCTTAGACTAATAGGACAAAATCCTCAGGTTTAGCCTGAACCACCTTAAAGATTCCCTCGAAGTTCTAGATTTTAATAACGAACATGTGCAATCTGGAAGGGTGAACGCCTGTATCCTGAGTTTTCTGTCTAGGACTGGCATTGCGCATAAATCCCAATCAGACGAGGGACCCGGATGCCTACCTGGGAATTCTCGGGATGAGTGTTCACTTATAGGCTAAAGCATGTCTTCACTATGTTATTAGAATCTAGAAGCTTTGATAAGTCAACGTTTTCGTTTATTCGTTTTAATTAATGAATAAATGATTACACTCACTTCCCTTAAAACTAAGCTCTAAAATCTCAAAATTTTATAGCTTAAATCAATCCCATTTCATAATCATAAATGGATTTCACAGTCACACTTCACCTTACCATCCTAGCCAAATCATACTATTTCCTTTCTCAATATATTATATATTTTTAAACTATAACCTCATAACCTGAGTATACCCTAGCACAACATTAAAAAGATTTCTTGATATTGTCACATTTTCATAAACTATGGAAAATACATATTTTTGTCAAAAGATGTCCTTAAACTTAATTTCTAAATTCAAATGTTTATTCAATAGCGTAACAAAGGATTTTCAGTATAACGTCACCTTGATCTATAAAACCTAATGTCGCGTTTAAAATCTTCAAATAACTTGAATATTTTAATCAAAGCTCACTTAGTTTATACTATTTAACGACTTTTGCTTTGTATACAAAACCAATTTTGAAAAAAAATAATATAATAATAATAATAATAATAATAAAATCTTCTCATCCATAGGAACAATATTTAGTCTCCAAATACCCCATTAACAACTACTTATTTTCAACTTGTTCTAATTTTTACAATATTTGGCATATACCACAACCATGTTTTCTCATACACTTGATTTTAACCTTTGATCCAAACCCCACAATTTACCCTACTACATAATCTCCTAACCATAAAATAAACTCTTTATCAACTATCCTCACATTCACTATCTCTCACAACCTTGATTCTGTTTCCAAGATTTTTCATCATTTTCTCAAGAACTAAATTCATATTCTTTACCTTCTTGAACATGAACTAGATACCCATGATAACCAAACTATTGAAACTTGATTGTGTGTTGCATCAAAACTTAATCCTTAGTTATACATGAGGATTCGATTATCTACTATATTTGAACATTTGATACTTGAAAGCATGGAACATGAACTATTTGCTATAGACACACCTAGAGTCATTAACCTTGTCTAATGCAACTCTATTACAACTCACATACTATGCTTGATACTTGATGCATTTACAAACTTGCTTACGTGTACAATTATCAATTTGCAACTTATGTGTTAAACAATTGTAACATTTAATCAACAACTAGTAGAGGATGAAGTACTTGCTCAACAGTTAGTAGAGTACCAAATAACCTACTCAACGATTGGTAGAGGTCATCATGCCTACTCAACAGTCGGTAGAGGTCCTAACAACCTGCTCAACGACTGGTAGAGGCTATCGAACCTGCTCAACAATCGGTAGAGGTTCCTACTCACTGACTGGTAGAGGTCTTTTTTTTTCCTGCTCAATAGTTGGACTCATTTTGGATACATCATACATGTAATTTGACACAAAAACTTATTAGACTCATTGATTCAATCACAAGATTATTTTGTAATATTTACATGTGTGTTTAGAGTCATAGAAGGACACAAAACCCTAATGTAAGGTAAATTGGTGATTGCGGTCCGGAACGTAATCATGAATTTACAGGTACGTTAAGGTAGTGTGAAATTCTATCAAAGTTTTCGGTAGATACCCTATTATAAACCCTAGTTAATTAATGATTCATGGTCATTTAGTGCTCCATAGGACCCTTATCTCCGACCTATATGACTCAAAACCTTGATCACGTCACTCTTAAACTTTTACTACAAGCATCTTAGCCTGCACCAGATACCCACACCTCTTCTCAACAGACTCTCCAACTCCAACTTCGGGACGAAGTTCCTAAAAGTAGGGGAGACTGTAACATTTCGCATTTAATAAATGTACGTTACGATTATTTGAATAAAACGTCAAGTTCCTTTATTATTTCGTCTTTTAAAAATTATCTTGTGACGCATTTTAGACCCCTAATACTATATATTTATATATATATAGTATATATATATATAAGAAATAGTTGTAAAAAATATATGCTGGGCCGGGATTCGAACCCGAGCCCTCAGCCGGCCCAACACCTTACACAACCAGTCCCAACCAACTAGGCTACACCACATATCTGATTTGATTCAACTCGTTTTTAACTTATCAAACCCTTCAGAAGCCTCAGTTGACTTTCACGAGTCAACTGCCGACACCTTATGGCAAATCCGTTGCATTATACGAGCTGATTTGTTTATGGAAAGTTTTTCTGCCGACACCCTAACTTAATCCCCACGAAAATCTGTCATAAAAACATACCAATTATACGATATTACGCGTTTTGTATTGAAACCATTGGTCAACTTTCCAATCGTGCAAATTCGTTAGTGTTAATATAAATTGAACATCCCTAGAGAACCTAAGAGTGCCGAAACACAAACCCTCACCTCTAATTCCTGTTAATAGATCGTTTTTAATCAAGAATTAGGCGACAGTTGACTTTTCGTTTGACCCGACTTTCTTCTTCGTGTCTGACCTGTAAGTAACAATTCTTGCTTTGTTCTTGTTAATCGGCCCTCCCTCTGTAATAACCCCATAATCAATCGGGTTATAATTGTGTGTTTAATTCGATTAGAATTCTAGGGTTTCCATGTGTTTATTTGGGGAAGAACACAAGCTGCTACGTTTTAAAAGAAATTAAAAACAGATAGAAACAACCAATTGATCCTTAGACCAGTTGGTGTTACACTAGGGGCTTAAGGTATTGAACCGGCCAAGGGTCTGGGTTCGACCCTTGGCACAAGCAGTTTTTTTTATATTTTTCCTTTAATATATAAAAAGCCTTATTCTTTTATAAATGGTTTTAAAATACTAGAATTACTTTATAAATTCTATAAAATTTATTTTATGCTAATCTGATGATGGAGTTTAATATCCAACTTTTAGTTTTCAAAAATTATTTATTTATTTTATATAATAAATATTACAAGTTTATTCAATTTTATTTATAAAATTCTATAAAAATATCAAAATGATTATATAAATTTCCACAAAAATTATTCTGAGTTTTTATAACATTAAGCTTTTCTGAAATGATTTTTATTTCTGAAAAATCATTTAGTTAATATTTTTAATCAATTTTTGTTAGTTTTAATCATAAATAAATCATAATAAATTCATTTTTCAATATTTTTGTACCAAAATTTTATATAAATTATTTCTGATTATTTGGAACAGAAATATAATTTTTAGCTTCATGATTTTGTAAATTTAATATTTTTAAATATTAAAGTTGTATTTCGACGAAATAGAAATAAATAGATTAAATATTTAACTCTTAAGAAAATAATTTTATAAAAATTATTTTTTCATACTTAAAACTTTATATTGTGACCACCTTAAATTTAAAAGCTACAAAAAAGGAATTTGTTATTTATTTCAAAAATTTCTTTTATTTAATATACGATTTATTTATTAATCCAACAAATGTTTATCCCCAAATCGAAACCCTAGAATATACTTGTAGACTAGTTAGACTTAGACTTATTTGTTACCTTATACATAGGGTAATACTTGGCAATCTTTTGGGCTACACTCATACTATTCCTCAAGACTTAATACTATACTAAGGTGAGTTTACGTAACCTTGTTTATGCAATTCTTTATACTTGAAGCTTTATACTTAAGCAATTCTACATACATGTCTAGTTGTAAACTTTAATGCCTCATGACTTAGACAAAGACTATTAGACTTAAACTTAAACTTACATAATCATTAGCTATGGCCAAGCCGGCGATATTCAATGATAGATCTATTGGATTGACAATCCCACCTAGATTCGTTGACCATCTTTTATGGGGAGCGCGGGTGATTGTTATCATTCCAACGTGATATTAAGGTGAACCGTGGATGCGGGATGGACCTAAACTTGTCGGAGGTTTGATTATGTGCATACTATACTTCATGTTTATTCATGTAGACTTAAACTTACATTAGACATATGAATTGCTAAACTTTTATACTTAAACTATTTGCCTAACATGGATTATGTATTCTCACCAACTTCTAGTTGACCCCCCCCCCCCCCATTTTTACAACTCAACAGGAAATAATGAGGCATGAAGATTAGAGTACTAGCATGAGAAGATCTTTATTGAAGTTTATGCTTGTTTGGATTATTTGATGTTCTAGACTTTTATTTAAAACTTTGTTATGTAATTCGACTTTGGATATTTTGCCTTAATTATATTTTAATTAAAATTTGTCTACCATGTGCTACTGAACAATCATTCTTACGTGACACCTCGATGTTTCCGCCATCGGTTGGGGTGTTACACTTGAGGCACCCCTTTATCCAATCAACCCATTTATGAGGAAAGCCCATGAACTGCATAGTTTTTTAGAAGAAACTTCCAATTTAGACTATCATATGCTCGCTGGAAATCAACTTTAAACACAAAGATTTGCTTTTTACACTTTTTAGCCCAAGATATAGTTTCACTCACTATAAGAGGGGAGTCAAGGATGTTTCTCCCGCCCACGAAAGCGGATTGTGTAGGGCTGATAATATCATCCAGCACCAACTTCAGTCTTCTAGCTAAAACTTTTGATATCAACTTATACATCGAGCTAATCAACGAGATCGGCAGAAAGTCATTAAGGCCTTGAGGGTCATCAATCTTTGGGATAAGCGCTATGAAGGATGGATTGCAACCAAAAGACAACTCGCCCGAGCAAAAGAATTCACTGAACACCTTCGCGAGCCACGGTTTCAACACTTGCCAATGTTTTTTATAGAACCTCCCGGTAAACCCATCCGGTCCCGGACTTTTCCCACCATGGCAATCCCGAATCGCATCCCAAATCTCGTTGTCGGTAAACGGGGAGACAAGCAAAAGGGCCTGTTGAGCCGAAATACTAGGCAGGCCAACATTGTTAAAGGAAGGCCGGCGTCTTTGATAATAGAATAATAAACATAGATAAAAATTATATTTTAATAACTCAATATACCCGGGTCAGATTCCCACATCCCATTTATTAACAACCCATCAATTTTATTTCTAGCAATGTTAGCCTTAATCACCCCATGAAAAAATTTAGAGTTGTCGTCGCCAAACTTAATCCAATTCACCCTACTCTTCTGATGGAGGTCCTTAATCTTCGCCTTCTCAATCGCCTTCAGTTTATTCAGGCTATCCACCCTTTTTGCCTTTTCATCCGTGGAGAGGATACGGTGAACCGCTTGAGCCTCCAATTCCTCAACAATTTTAATCAACTCAGCCTGAACCCTGCCCTCTGCCTCCTTCTTTTTAACCCTCCATTCTTTGATAGCCTTCTTAAAAGTTTTCAGGAGTTTAACAAAGTCAACATCAGCCTTCGAAAACCCCCCAACAACATTACTAACAATACCTCCGAATTCATTATCATCAAGCCACGAATTAAAAAATCTGAAAGGCACAGGGCCAAAATCACGAGCAGAGCATACCAGCGAAAGAGGGCAGTGGTCCGAATGCCTCCGTTTATGGACGAACAAGGAAGCATTAGGCCACTGATGCATAAAGGTATTGCTCACAAGAATACGATCAATCTTGCTCATCTTAACGTCGGAAGAGTCCGAAAAGTATGTAATCTTTCCTCCCAGTATATTGTATTCTAGCCATCCCGTTCTCGGATAAAATCATTAAAAAACGCCGCATCTACTGGGTCAAAAACCGAGTTCACCCTTTCCGACGGAAACCGGACATCATTAAAGTCCCCAAGGGCCACCCAAACACCTTGTCGCTGGACCACAAGACTAACAATATCCTCCCACATAAACCTTCTACGCCTAACATCGTTTGGAGCGTAGACATTTAAGACATTAATGGAAAACCCTTGTCCCAGTATTTCCCCAGCGACCAACAGAAAAGACCTATGCTTAATGACTTCCACCATCTTAAACTTCGTCGGGTCCCAAATAGAAACAAGCCCACCTGAGCAACCGACAGCATCACTCGAGGCGCTTTCACGAGGGGAACGGTCCCAAAGTTTTTGCAACCACCAGGTCCGAGATACCCACTTGATGGGTCTCCTGAAGGCACACAAAATCAGACTTAATCTCCTTTTTTAGATCTCTCACCCAACATTGCTTCTCCGCCACAACCACCCCTCTTAAGTTCAGAGATAAAAAATTCATGAGGAAACGTCTTCAGCCCTTTCCCCATCAATCATCTTCCGCACATGATTATCAAACCCACCAATTCCATCCCCAAACACTCTCTAAACGTCACAGTTTTCACCCACTTCGATGTCAGAGTCCCATTCCCCTTCAACATCAAAGTCCATATCCACCCTCTCCAAATCCAAAATTAGAGATGTTTCTTCCCATGGCCTTTTCCAACCTCTACTTCTCAGTTTCTTGAGCAATAATATCCACCAAATCGAAGGGATCGGAATCAATCGGTTCAGTAGAGTCTTCTGCCGGATTATTAAGATCGGGAATATTATTAACCAGGGGCTCGTCTGGATTAGAACAGGGGATAGGAAAGGTATTTGAAACCTCAAAATTATCAACATTAGGTGGGGTCTCCAAATTTTGGGCCAGCGAACAAATAGGCTCTCCAACATAACCAATTCCTTTCTCATTTTCCAAGTGGGCTACATGGGTCGGCCCAATATTAAAAGAGGAAGACTGGGCAATTTCATCAGAATTATCCAACAAATGGGACCCACTATCCTCCAACCCTAAATTATTGGGACTACTACGAACATAACGATTATGCATGGGGGAGGAACAATCCATATTTCCCATGCATTGCCGCCTACAGGTCGTCCCTTCGATTTCCACATCCGAAATCTTTCACACACCACCAATGATTTCAACTATGGCCTTCGGACTTCCACCGCCGGCGTCTCCGCTCCTACCACCACATACTTAAGTTTCGGAACCGTTGAAGGCATCGTCTCCGACAAATTCCACGGTCTTATAGGAATAAAGGACACCAATCCCAGTCCGTTTCCTCAACCCAAACCGGGAACCTGCCCCCATCGCACATGATATTTACCTCCGAGCGTATCCTTTTCCCAGAATGGACAAGGACAAGACATGGTGCTCGAAACAAAGCAATTACCATCAACAGCGGCATCAGAATGGACCAGCAGCCTGCCGCATCGTTCCCCTATTTTGTTGAACACGTGGTTATCCCACAGGACCAACGGCATACCCGTGACTTTAATCCAAGCTACCCGATCCATAGCAAAATAGTTCCCTCTCCAAACATCTAAGTTAAGGAACCAAGAACTCCAATAATCCACCGCATTAGCCAGAAAAGCCATAGCCACCTCACTAGAACTAAAAACCAAGGCAATTTTAATCCCCCCCCCCCCACATACTTAATCTCGAGCCCCACTGGATGCAATCATACAACAGGGACTCGAGCTGGTTGAGGAATTGGAACTCCTTGAGTTGCCAATCAAAGCTCTATCTTTCCAAGTCTTCACAAATCCTGAGATGACCGGAGGCAGTTCCACATCAAAGGCAACATCCCTTCCATCCTCTGTACCGTGTAGAGCCTCCTTGAAGGACCTAAAGCCTTGCACTCCCTTTTGTTCCCTCCTGTTGTCATTAGTCTTTAAAAAACAACCCCCATCATTTGGCTCCTTTAATCGTGAAAACACTGATTCTCTAACCACCGCTCAGCCACCGCAATACTCATTCCACCCCTACTAAATTTTGCCACATTAACACCTATCACCGCTCCATCGATTGTAACTCCTTGAAAAACATCCGTCCATTCCGTAGCATCCCCAACCTCGGAGAACTTCAAGAAACCAAATCTGTTACCTGCTCTATCTCTTTTTTCAGGAATGAAACGTCTTCAAGATTGCCAAAGTGTTGAAACACCCTCCACAAAGCTTCCGTATTACATCCATCCGGAAGGTTGGACACAAAGAAAGAAGTGGTGTCTTTCAATCTATCCTCCCTCCTAAGGAACTTCTTGTCTCTCAACTTGTTCTTCCTACTAAGAACCACCTCCCATCCCCATCGTCTTTCCCTGCGTATCTTCGTTGATGAATAAGTAGCTGCTCCTTCTGTTTACGTTGTTGAAGCTCCTGGAAATTTGCCGTGTTCAGCCGAGAGTGGCTGTTCGTCTTCTTACCTGCCCTCATGGAGAGAGTTTTGCCCTCAAAGATCTTGTTGAATAGGGAATGGTTGTGCTAATCCTCGTCCATAACATTTTTCTAATAGGAGTAGTGTAATTCCTAATAGTAATGATCAAACTTGTGACTTAATTAATGCTACTGAATAAGGATCAGCCTAACACCTGCTATTGTCATATGAAGTGGTAACTTATTTATATTAACATAGGATAGAGTTGGTGATGATTTTAGCCGTTAAAAAAGTTATTTATTCCCGTAATATCTCATTTTTAGAATACGATCCAGAAACGAAAAGGTAAGGAGAAATCTTACCAGTTGTCTTAGGTATATTAAAACTTACATTTAAATTATAAAACCTAATGTTTGATGTCTTTTTAAGTATTAGATTTTAGCATAAAGTACCAAAAGAATTTGTATTTGACATAAAACACATATTAAAAAATAAAAAATGGGTTAAATGAAGAAAGCTATGAACTCATCGTGTTGACAGATACTCAACCCTTTTAGCTAGATAGGTTCGCAAGTTCGACCCTAAACTGATGAGAAGCTATTTATACAAAAACTTAAATCCGGAAGTTTTTATGTTAGATTCGTTCCATGTTATCGTATCGTACTTGAAATTCACACCCTTACTTGCCTCTAACTATCCAAGAATATAAAAGAGGTTGCTCATGATTAAACCTTTATACATGGTTATTTGAATTCAAATGATTTTTTTAGTTATTCAGCTAATGTGAATGAATTTAGAATAAATTTGAAATTTAAAACTTAAAACTGAATATCTCTCTCTCTCTCTCTCTTAATTTATTAATGATATTATTAAGTTATTAAATATAATTTTTATCTATGTTTATTATTCTAATAAAATATTTAAATAATGGCACGTGCCACTCACTCACTCTCTCTCTTAATTTATTAATGATATTATTAAGTTATTAAAATATAATTTTTATCTATGTTTATTATTCTAATAAAACATTCAAATTAATGGTACGTGCCACTCACTCTCTCTCTCTTAATTTATTAATGATATTATTAAGTTATTAAAATATAATTTTTATCTATGTTTATTATTCTAATAAAACATTCAAATTAAAGGCACGTGCACTCTCTCTATTTATTTATTGATAACTAGATTATCTCTCGGAAATGTCCCGGGATAGACAAATCTAATATGAGCGATAAAAATGTGTGTATCTTAAAAGGAATAGACCGTTTTTAAAAAAAATTGTAAAGGATTAACACTCGTTTATGTACAGTTTTGTCACTTTATCACGACACTTAAAGTTGCAATGTGAACCTGAAATAGAAAACCACATTAGTATCAAATGATATATCATGATAATGATAATGATAGGTGATTTTGATATGTAAAGTGAGCATATGTTAGAGAACGACATACATGTTCAATTTTCACTGAATAAAACAATTAATAGGTAAGCAGTGAAGATCCATTTTAAAGATAAATAAACATGATTTAACTGCTATCGACTAAAAAGATTGTAGGATGGTAATTTTTCATGTCTCTACACTATTTTCTCTACTCGTGTATAATTTAAGAATCTATTTCAATAATCACCACATCAAAAAAAGTTGTTTATTTTTTTCATTTTTTTATAACACTATGTTACTCGTTGAAAGGACTTACAGGTTTTGGGCTAAAGGTAGGGTAGGAAATATTTGGCTAAAATGTGCTCAACAAAAATGGTAAAACAAATTGGTTGACAATCCTTATTCAACAAAACTAATAAACAATTAACACTTGGGGTCATATTTAAATATTCTATTTAGCAAAGCATTTATGCAATGCTTTGTTGTACCTTCTGTTTGAAGGGTTGTACTGGTGGTTTGTGAAAACCATGTGCTTGTTTTAGTGTATTTGAGTTTTTTCCCATACTAGTGTTGGTGGTAAAAATATTTACTAAAATGGTGTTTCCTTGAAAACAATTTACCAAAATGGTGTTTTATTTTTTATTTGCCTTTTGTTGGTGGAAAAAAATATTTACTAAATGGTGTTTCCGGGCCATTTTTATTACTTATTAATCTGGTATTTCTAAAATAGAAAGGGATCTTTATGCACATCCTCTCGTGACACTAACAACATTGACACAAATCACATAAAAATATACATTTCAATAATATATATGTGTGTATGTGTGTGCGCGCGTGCGGGACGTGCGCAACAACTTGAATTGGAGTTGATTTATGATCAAGTGAATAAGCCTAACAAAGAATATATGTGTGTGTGTGCTGCTCAAGGTTCATGCATGTTTGGTTGAGGGAAGTTCATTTTAGAACACTAACTAAATAAGTTTGAGAATA